>PVLD010003461.1:0-36596 GCA_004027595.1 Dinomys branickii | reverse complement strand
TGGCGGTACATGTGCAGGCAACATATTGTATCATTGGTGTAAGAACCTGATGGTGGGAATATAAACTAAGAGACATGAAGGTAATCTGTTCAAAAACAAATAACAGGTGGGACGAGGGAAAGGAGAAAAGAAAGAGGCAAAAATGTATGTATGTATATATGTATATACATATGTGCAGGAGGACTAACATGGTTCTACTAGTGTATTATATCAATTAATGCTAAGGAATAATTGATGACAGGTTATTCGTTCAATCTTGTATGTCTGTATGTGTTATCCTGAGCACATACTTTGAAGATATCGATATGCAAAGCAGCAACTATTGTTGGTTTTTATTTTTTTATTTTTTTTTTGTCTTTTGTTTTCTGTTTTTTGTGTTTTTCTGTTGTTGAGATATTAATTGTCTGACCAATTTTGCATGTCTGTATCGGTGTTCATGTATATATACTTCGAAGATATCAATAGGTAAAGCAACAACCATTGTTGAGTCCATGTCACCTTGTCTGTAAATCAGCTTTGATTGTATTATTTCTTAAGCTCATTTGTGTCTGTTTGTTAATATGTTTTTGTGCTTTTATTTTTTAAAATTTAAAAAAAAAAAAGAAATACGCCCTAGCAATAGAATGCAGAGTGCTCGGATGATAAGAATAGAAGGGGGCGCATAGCAAACAGACCTGACCCTTCCTGATGGATAACGCAGACATTAGCCAGGCAGGGGAAGAGGAGTGACTCGGGTAGGAACAGCGGGCAGAGGACCGATGCTGCTGGGACAGAGAGAGGGGAAGAGCGGCACGCCAGCCAAGCCCAGAGGATGGAGCGGGGTTTAATGACCACAGTCTCTGCGAACCTTCCTCAGGAGTGTGGCTTGTACCAAAAGATCAGTTGGGAGCCACTGAAGAATTAAAGCAGAGGAGCAAAAAGTGCATATTAGGAAACTGTCTTGTACCTTGTAGTGAAACACAGAACAGACAAGGTTTTGATAAATGCTAAGCACCGACAGACCTTACGGTTTACCCATAGTTATGTCACATATTCAAGTAGTCCTCTGTTACCATTATTTTCAACTTTGCGTAAGAGTGAAATATGGGAAAATGAAAAGGAATATTGGTACTTGGGGGTTCAGAGATCTGCTTGAGGCAGCATGATTCAATATAAAAGACACTTGAAAATGATAGAGGAAACTGGTTTTGTGGCACCCAGGTTAGAAAATGTAAAACAAAATATAATTAAGATGTTGATATCTCTAACATGAGGAATTTTGTTTTATGATATATATCCTATATCTTTTATTTCATGATATATGTACATGTTTGCTGTACATCATAAGTGCGTCTATTGTGCAGAGTTGGCATGTGCCTGTAACAATCTTAATTCTTAAAAAAAACACTTTCGCCCCCCCCTTTCCCTTTCGCAAAGATCCAGCTCCCTGGTCCCTATCACCTGTCTTCCATTTGGTCCTCTAATGTATTTGTATTTCCGGTTTCTCATATGGGACCTGTCTCAAAACACCAAACAAATAAACAGATAAAAAGGGTAAGAAATAAGAGAAACTATGTGATCTTTAAGCTTGTGTGCCTGGCTTATTCCTATCAATGGTATTGTTTTGAGGTATTTTTCGGTAGTCTCCAAATTTCTGTACTATATGTATAGTATGAGAAAATGTTACTTTTAATCTAGATTAATAGAACTAAATGAAGCTTCTATAAATTTTCTCATTCCATTCTTTTATCAAACTTCCATCTTTGTACATTCCAGAAGACAAAGAACATGTGTTATTGTACATTAGTTAGAATACTGGGACTTTAGAAGGGAAATTCTGGGAGGTCAGACTCACACCAAGGTGATAAATTCTGTTTTCCCAGTGGGTTTTGTATTTCCGTACTTTATTTAGTGTCTTTCTTACCAGTGGAGTTCATGTCTTCCTCCAAATTCAGCGTTAGCCCGTCTGTCACTGAAACAGGCCATGCAACAAACACAGCTTTGCTCCAAAGTCTCAGTTCTGAAATAGCTCAGAAAACATACAGAGTCAGCGGGATGGGCCACATTAGATATGCACCATTAATGGGATGAATTGGACAACTTGGAAAAGGACTTAACTGTCAACTAGGAATGGTTTCCCTTAGTTTACCAAAGAGGAAAGTGAGACTCAGAGAAATGAAACAATTTGACTATGGCCATGTTGCTGTTTGGTGACAGAACTGAATTTAGATTCACATTTCCTATCGCATTGCCTGCACATTAGCTGGCAAGGAGGTGTTGGGAGAGGCTTAGACAGGATGGTGATTTCATAACAGGGGCAAAGAGGATTAGGGAACTGGAAGGAGGGAGGATGGAAATCAACAGAGGAGGAAAAAGGACAGGGGTTGCCAACCTCAGAACAAAGCCCAACCGGTCCAGGCTAGTCCAAACGAGGCCAGCAAGCAGCCTTTGATTGGTCCATCTGGCTGAGTTCTCCATGCGTAGTTCCTGCACTGTGCCCAGCTGGGCAGGATGAAAACCATTTGAAAAATATCCGGAAATTGCTACTCACCAGGGAGCATCTGTGAAAAATACTGGCCGCAAATGAGCTGGCAGAGGCTCAGTGACTGCCCCGTTGCCTTGCCACAGTATGTCTGATGAGGTTCCGGAGCTGTTTCCCAGATGGGCTGTTCAACTGTTGGAACTGTTTGGGCCTAATGGACCTTTCTTGCAGAATGTTTCACTAATGCAAGAGATGTGCTCTTGGAAAGCTGCATAAATCAAAATCTTGTACTTGGAATCATACTTTTCCAAAGCATGTATGACTAATCCTGTAGTGATGTTCTAAAATTCTTCCCCTAAGGTAAAGGATTTTCCATAAATAATTTGCAATTTAGAATCATGAAAGTGAAGAAATTCCAGGGCCCTGTGACATAATCTGTATTTCTGTACAGTGCTACTGGGAGATTGTCAGTGAGAGCCAGTCTTGTCCTCTTTCAACTGGTCTGCAATCATGGGAACGGGCCTGGATACTGCCCAGCCTCTTCTACCAATGACTCTTTAAGAAATTAAAGCTGGAGAAACCTAACCCAAAGTTTTAGCTTATGTTTTCTGGTGATTCCTGATAATATTTAATGCTTTTTCTTGTCTTCAAAATCCTACTGTTTCTCTCCAAAGTGCTAGTAATGTTCTCAAGAAAACGTCATGTAAATATTTAAGGTTGAGCTCAGTATCCCAGTATTTATCTCATTTAAAACTGCTGCTCACAGTTATCGACCAGTTGCTGTTTCCTCTGATCTTTTCACCTCTGGGGCAGAATCAAATAGTTTACCCCATAAAGACACTTCAAATAGGTGAAGTTAAGGGAATAAAATATTTGTTGATTATCAAGTCAAATATACAAACCTTTCTGTTCATGAGCTTCTGCCCTCTCAATGGTCTCCTAGTGATTGCTATCTATTTTCAACAGATGCAAAACCATATAGGCCAAGAAGAAGAAAATACAATGACAGAAATGACCTCACTAACAGCAAGGTCCCTCTCCAGAGAAGCTTAAAACACTACAAATGAGTCTCACAACAGCTCTCAGAGAAGAATTCCCAAGGATTCAGGTCACGATTTCCACACAGGCTCCTGTCTTGTGGTTCTTTCCTGTATGCTTAAATATTTAGCCTCACCAAGTACAGGGGCTCTCTGCTAACAGAACTGAGCAATGGAGGAAGGAGAGAGAGACCTGGCAGCTGAGAGGTGTGAGAAAGAAAGAACAACAGAAGAAAAACTTTAAGTAGTGCTGAGTAATAAAGTGAGAATCTCTCAAATAGAGGTTCCATTTGACCCAGCTATTCCCCTTCTTGGTATCTTCCCCAAAGAATTCATAGCATCATACCACAACAATATATACACACCCATGTTTGTAGCAGCACAGTTTGCAATAGCTAAATCTTGGGAACAGCCCAAATGCTCATCAACTATTAAGTGGATAAAGAAGATTTTTTTATATAATGGAATACTACTCTGCCATAAAAAGGATAAACTCCAGATATTTGTAGGTAAATGGATGCACCTGAGACCATACTCTTAAGTGAAATAAATCAGACACACATGTGTAAATACTGCATTGTTTCTCTGGTGTGAGAAACTGAAAGTGTAAGTAAGGGCCAAAATGTGTAATAGGTATTGTGAAATAGGAAGAAAATGTTCAAGTGGGGAGGGGAGCAAGAGAGGTGGGAGGGGGAAAGAGAAGGAAAAAGTAAAAAAAAAAAAAAGAGAGAAAAGAAAGGAAAATGGAAACAAAGCTTTCGAAAATGGGGAGTGGGGGAGGTGTTGAAGGGAGGGGAGGGGAGTGGAGAAAGGAAACAAGGTAAATCACGTACAGGTACAAATTCTGCTTGATGAATGTGATCATGTATATCTAAAATGTACCAATGAAACCCGATTGGCAAAAGGAAAATAAATTAGGAACCTGCCTTAACCACACTAAAAAACTCAAGTAAAAAATAGAATTTCTTCTCATCATTTTTGGCTATTAATCTGTGCTTCTGAATGTGTGTATATATATATATATATATATATATATATATATATATATATATATATATTACCTGAACATGTAGAGCTTCTCGATTTCTTCAGTTTATACAAAAGTGTTCCTTTTGTGGTAAAGGAGGCTGGGAGTAGAGAGGAGAGGCTGTTTTAGACGCCCTTCCTAGGTAGAATCAACCCAACCATCTCAGCAGAACCTTTGCCCCCTTTCGACACAACCTTCAGGTCGGCCTGGGCCAGTACTAGGACCCCATCTTTTATCTTAGCTACATGTTCCTCTAAATCCAACAGACTCTATTAACTGTAAAAACAAACAAACAGGCAAGTAAGCAAGCACAAAGTTTGTCAGCCCGCGCCTTCGTAAGTGGATACCAGAGGGTCTTCTCACGCAGGAATTTTAAGACCTTTCAAAGTGGCTGCTGCAGACACTTGCTACATTGTCCAGTCCTGCCCTGCTAACTACAGACCCCTCTCCTTTCATCGCGGCTTTGTGTGTGATGACTGCCAAATCCTCTTGGCAGATACTTTTTTATATTATATATTGATAATCTCACTTCTTTTAAACGTATTTCTCACCGATGTGAGCAAACCCCAGTTACCATCCACCAATGTGGGATTTTACGAAAGGGCAACTGGATGCTTCCCAGGCCTGTTTGGTTTGGGTCCGAGGCTCAGGGGCTCAAGTGTATATTAGATGCATGGGTGAGGGAATGAGCATTGAAAAGTAAGGGTTTCAAGTCTTATCATCATAGGAATCTGATCTGGAAGCTTTGTATTTTAACTTGGAATTCTAGTCATTCTGGTGCGAATGACTTCTGATTGCTCTTTCAGAAAAGTGCTTTCTGCAGATCCTATGGAGGAGCACCCTGTGCACTATTGATCTCCTCCAGGCCTGTAACATGTGTTTATTAGCACAAGAAAACCTTTATGAAGAAATAAGCGAGGGGCAAGGTATTTCACTGCCATGTTTTTATACATGAAAGAATGCCAGGAGGGATCCCATTTGGGTAGAGCCTAAGAGCGTCTGGTGCATGCTTCATGACAAAGACTAAAACCAGGCTTTCACTCTGCTTTCTTCAGGCTCTCTGATGGTAACAACATGGCGAAAGGAAAGCTTGGTTGGGGGAGACATGCAGTGACTGTCTTCCTGAGCTCAGGGCTGATATTGTGGAAGGGGGATTAGTGCTGTTGTGTGGCTCCAGAGCAGAAGAAGGAACACAAGTGGAAGCCGTGAGGTGGTGGCCTTTTGGGCAGCAGGTACAGGTTTTGTGGAAGACAATTTTTCCACGGACTGGGAAAGGAGCTGTTTTAGGATGATTCAAATGCATTATAGTTATTAAGTCATTTATTATTATTATTATAACATTATAATATATAATGAGTTCATTATAAAGCTCACTATACTGAAGAAGGTGTGGGAGCACTGAGCTTGTCTTCCTGCAACTAGACCATCTCATATGGGAATGATGGGACACAGAGAAACCTGAAGTACGTTGCTATGTTCAGTCTACTCCGTCATCTTGTTTTGGCTGCTGTCACTGCAGAAAAGCCTGCTTTACAAAGATAAACTGTTAGAAATGGAAACCAGCTTTTCAGTGCTTTTGCGGCAATTTCAGGCTATTATGCCTTGACTTTAATCCAGAACATATGGAGATTTGAAGTTGTCTCAAACATGCTTTTAAAGCCATGTCATTTCTGATCTCACCAGTTGATCATCTCTTGCATGAACAAAGTTAATTCCACAGTGAGGGGATCTCTTTGGTTGGGAAGTAATGCTCAAATTCTCAAAATTTACAATCAGTGATCATGCTGGGAGAAAGAAAACTCTGGCTCAGTATCCTAAAATCTCTACTAATGTTTGAAACATGCAAAACAAAACAAAACAAAAAACCAAACAACCAAAACAAAATGCTACCTCACTGCCTCCCTCCTTCCAGTTTGGCAGTCACTTTATCTGCTGACTCGTCATTTTCCCCTACAGTGACAGCTTGAGACACAAGTAAGTTTTGTGACCAACTCTGTGTAACTGCAATGTGTTGTTAGTGGTGGCTGTTTTTCTAAAAGAAATCTCTGCAGTGGTTCTTGTAACTCAAAAAGTCTGGCCAGGGATCTACCTGTAGAGAGCCATCTCAGTTGCATACAAGGAAAGATAGATGTGTTCTGTGCCTACCTCCTTGCAGAGCTGTGTAAACAGACATGACTTAAGAGCATGTACTTCAATGTGGTTGACAATTTAAACATTGTTAAGTTCAGGTGACACTTCTTGGCTAGGCAGCATTTTTCTGTGGATGACACAGTGCATCAGTATGCATTCAGAAGTGATCTCTTGGGCCTGATTAGTGAAGCCAGAAAGCTGTCTAGTCAGGGCATTTATTTTGTCCATGTGATAACAACACCAATTCAGTTTTCCTGATATGTAATCATTCAAAGGCTTGAATAGTTTGGACACTGGTGTTTGTTGGTAAAAAAAAAAAAAAGTCCACGTGACATATGCTCATGTGCATCCTCTTGAAAATATGGCACATAAAATATGCGTTGTTCTGCTATTGTCAGTATTGGTCTTAGACTCATCAACTTTGATTGGGTACCACAGTGATTCATTAATTCTCTCTCATAATTGTGCCTGTATATTCTCTGCTATGTCATCAATTTATGGAATTAGGTGCTAGCCAAAAGAAGAACACTGTTGCTTTTTGAATTTCAGCTCTCCTGAAAGTTCATGACAAATGTCCTCAGCAGCAGGCTGGATCAATAATAAAGAGCTTCTTAGCTTCAGTAATGCAGTTAGCCACTAAGATACATGCTCCCAGTGCAGACACATTTGATGATGTGATGGCTTTCAATAATTGCTTCTGTTTCTCATATCATAATTTTTTCCTTTGAAAAATTGCAAAAGTTTTCTTTGAATGTAGGATGTTTGCTAACTATGTGGCAAAGCAGTTTTGAAGGTCTCATGGCCTCATTGGATAGTTGGTCATCACATATTATACAAAGTGGCCTTGGAGAATGTGAATCACCTGTTGCAATGAACATGTACCTGTCTTGGTTACTTTTCTTTCGTTGCTGAGACAAAATACCCAACACCCAAAATGAAGGAAGGAAAGGTTTATTTAGCTTACAGTTTGTGGAGGTTTCAGTCCATACTTGGCCGGCTCAGAGACAGAGTGGCACATGGCAGAGGGCAAATGTTCATGGCAGCAGGGCACAGCAAAAACAACAAGGAAAAGGGAGGAATGGCTGCAAGCAGCCTCTCTCCTTTTCTTACATTGTAAACAGGCTACCCCCACCCAGGGGGCATAGCTCTCACACAGTGCTATGCCCTCCAATTCCAGCAGGCTCAGGATGTGTACAAAGTAAGCAACTTGGCTTCCTGCTGAATCACTCAGCCAAACCTCTAGACTCCCCAAATTGACACAATGTATCAACCATAACAGTACCTTAAGCAGGACTCTTGATACTTTAAGCGTAGTTTTTTTGGTTTGTTTGTTTGTTTGGTGTTTTGTTTTGGAGCCTTAGAGTCTTCTGTTGGCTCATAAATGGCACTTTCCTCTTTATAAAAAAAGCTTTCTAGTGATGTTTGGTTTTTACACATTTTAGCTAGGTTTGACTTTTGAACTTAAAAACTGTGACTGAGAGAAGTGTGCATCTTCATGGTGCAGATGGAAATGATAAATTGGTAGAGACCACTATGAAGCAGCTCTGAGCAGGACTTAAATTAACCAGTCTTTATGTTTACTTGTGAATCTGTCCAAAGCCTAGGCCGCTTGTCTGGAAGTGGGCAATGGACTCATAGTAAGTGAACCTCTGTGAGTCACTAATCCCTACTAAAACCTGTAATGGCGGATAAAGCCAGAAAGCCTCAAAGATGAGAGAAAAA
The DNA here is from genome assembly GCA_004027595.1 of Dinomys branickii. Classification (NCBI taxonomy): domain Eukaryota; kingdom Metazoa; phylum Chordata; class Mammalia; order Rodentia; family Dinomyidae; genus Dinomys; species Dinomys branickii. The sequence continues at coordinate 28,219 of PVLD010003461.1, read as the reverse complement.
CCACAGCCAAGGGCACTTGGATCTGATCTCAACTAGATAAAGACTATGGCCTCAGGCATCTCACTCCTGAGTGGATTAACTTAATCTTATTAAGGATTAATTTAACACCTTACTTGGAGAAGTCCTTGAATAATTCTACTCTTCTTGAGTATTCCCCTCCCTTCTTCTGATAACCAAATAAATATGGGCCACCAGAGAAGGCCTTAGTCTTAGCCCTGAGAGAATCTTAAATTCTGTGAGAAGGCTTTGATTCTCCTGGAGCCCTGAAGTCATTCCATTTGCCTCTTTTTATTAAATTTTATTTTTAGAGATAAAAGAACCAAAACATATTAACAAGTATACAAACACAAATGAAGCAACATAAAAACAATATAAACAATACATAATTTCAGACAAAGTGAAAAGAAATTAACAATGGTTGTTTTATTACATACTGTTATCCTCATATTGGCTACTCAGATAAACAAATAAAAACATGCAAGACTGGTCAAACAATTAAATATCAACTATTTTTTTCAAAAAGGCAATACAAATTAGTAGTACAATTATCCCAACCATCTTGTGTATATATATATATATATATATATTTTTTTTTCCCTTTCTTATTTTCTCCTTTCCCTCATCTAAGTTGTCCTTTCCTTTTAAGCAGTTACTTTCGCTTTCTCACTATATAGTACCTTGCAGATTTCATTTACTTTTTCAGGTTCTTATACTAGGGAGATAATACAATGTTTACACATGTGAAACTTATTTATTTTACTTATCAGTATGGTCTCTAGTGGCAACCATTTACCTATAAAAGCCTCAAATTTGTCTTTCGTTATAGGTGCATACTATTCCATTATATGAAAATACCACAGCTTGTTTATCTATTCCTCAGTTGATGGGCATTTATTTCCAAGATTTAGCTGTTATAAAAATGGGTGCATTTGCTATGGTATCATGTTTTTATTTTTTTCTGGAAAAATCTCCAAGGGAAATAGTGGTGTCAAATTGGACCTCTAATCTTATTTTACTGAGGAATTTCCAGACTGATTTCCACAATGGTTGGGCAAGTCTACACTCCCCCTAACAGTGGAAAGGGTCCCTTTTTCATCACAGCCCCTCCAGCATTTGTTATTGGTTCATTTCTTGATGATAGGCATTCTTACTGGGTTGAGGTGGAATCTCAGTTTTGTTTAAATTTGCATTTCTTGAATAACTAATGATGTTGAACATTTTTTCAGGTATTTATTTGCCATATGTATTTCTTTATCTGAGAAGCGTGTATTCATTTCAGATGCCTAGTTTTGGACTGGGTCTTTGAATTTGAGGGGCCTGACTTTTAAAATTCTTTATATGTTCTAGATAGAAGTTCTTTGTGTGAGAGAGTTGGCTAAATTTTTTTCCCAGTTTGTGAGTTTTCTTTTTACTCTGCTGATGATTTCTTTAGATATGCAAAAACTTTTCAATAGGAAGAGATTCTAATTATTGATTCTTTGAAGAATTTCCTTTGTAGTTTGGTTTTCATTTATGAACTCTCTGCCTACCACTGTGCCTTGAAGACTTCTACCTACTTTCTCTTACAGTAGATTTAATGTTTCTGTTTTAATGTTTAGATCTTTAAGCCATTTTGACTTTAATTTGATGCATGGTGATAGAAATGGTTCTAGTTTCCATCTTTGGCATGTGGCAAGCCAGTTTTTCCAGTACCATTTACTAAAGAGATTATCTTTCTTCCAGTGAACTTGTTAGGCCTCTTTGTCAAAGATAAAGTGGCTGAGCATGGTTGGGGTTGTGCCTGCATCTTCCAGTCTGTTCCATTGGTCCTCAGGTCTGTTTTTTTCTTTTTTCTGATACCATGCTGATTTTATTACAGTAGCTTTGTAGTACAATTTCAAGTCAGGGATTGTGATGCCACCTGCCTTGCCTTTGTTACTCAGGATTGCTTTTGCTATTCTGGGTCTCTTCTGGTTCCACATGAATTTTAGGAATGTTTTCTCTAGATCTGTGAGATATGCTAATGGTATTTTAACTGGGATTGCATTGAATCTATACAAGAATTTTGGTAGTGTGGCCACTTTCATAATGTTGGTTCTTCCTATCCATGAGCAAGGACTATCTTTGCATTTTTCTGAAATCCTTTTTCATCTCTTTTTCTCAGAGTACTGTAGTTTTCACTGTATAGATCTTTTACTTCTTTTGTTAGGTTGATCCCTAAATATTTCAATTTCTTGGATGCTGTGGTGAAAGGTATGGTTTTCTTAATTTCCCTCTCAGTGTGTTTGTTGTTTATATATGGGAATGGTATTGATTTTTGACTGCTGGTTTTGTATCCAGCTATACTACTGAATTTGTTTATTAATTCTTAGAGTCTTTTGGTGGAGCTTGGGGTCTTCCATGTAGAGTATCATGTTATGTGTGAATAATGATAATGTCACTTCTTCCTTTCCAATCCTTATTCCTTTTATTTCTCTGTCTTGTCTAATTGCTCTGGCCAGTGTCTCCAGTACTATGTTGAATAGGAGCAGTCACAGTGGACATCCCTGACTTATTCCTGATTTTAAAGTGATAGCTTACAGTTTTTGTCCATTTAGTATGATGTTGGCTGTTGGTTTATCATAGAAGGCTTTGATCAGATTGATGTAAAGACCATCTATTCCTATTTTCTGTAGGGTTTTTTTTTTATCATGAATGAGTGTTGGACTTTGTGAAAAGCTTTTTCTCCATTTATTGAGATGATCATGTGTTTTTGTCTTTGGCTCTATTGATATGGTGTATTGCATTTATTGATTTGCATATATTGAACCATCCCTATATTCCTGGGATGAATCCCACTTGGTCATGGTGTATGATTTTCTTGATGGTTTGCTGCATTCTGTTTGCTAGTACTTTACTGAGCATCTTTGCATCTATGTTCATTAGGAAAATTGGTCTGTAGTTCTTTTTCTTGGCTGGGTCTTTCTCTGGTATTGGTATCAGTATAATACTTGCCTCCAGAAATGAGTTAAGGAGAATTGCTTCCTTTTCAATTTCATTGAAGAGTTTGAGGAGTATTAGCATTAACTCTTCTCTGAATTTCTTATAGAATTCTGCTATGAATCCATCAGGACCTGGGCTTTTCTTCATTGGCAAGTTTTTTTTTTATTAAATTCTCAATTCACTGGCTGATATTGAGTTATTCAGGATTTTTATATTTTCATTCAGCTTGGGTAATTAATATGTATCTAGAAATCTGTCCATTTCCTCTGAGTTTTCTATTCTATAGGAGTAAAGATTTTCAAGGTAGGTATTGATGATCTTTTGAATTGCTATAGGATCTGTAGTGATTTCACCCTTTTCATTCCTTATTGCATGAATTTAAGTTCTTTCTTTTCTTTTTTGATAAGGTCAGCTAGGGTATATCAATTTTGTTTATTCTTTTAAAGAACCAACTCTTCATTAACTTTTGTAGTGTTTTCTTCATCTCAACTGCATTAATTTCTGCCCTGATCTTTATAATTTCCTCACTTCTTTGGGCTTTGTGATTGACTTGTTCTTCTTTTTCTAAAAGTTTGAGATGCAGCATTATGCTATTTATTTGTTCTCTTTCTGTTTTCTTGATGTGTGAGTTCACCACTATAAATTTCCCTCTAAGGGCTGCTTTCAGTGCATCCCACAAATTCAGGTAAGTTGTATTTATGTTTTTGTTTATATGTATTTTTAAATTTCTTCTTTAATTTCATCTGTGACCGATTCAGGAGGCTGTTATTCAATTTCTATGTATTTATATGGAGTTTTTGTGGTTCCCTCTGTCATGAATTTCAAGTTTCATTGCACTATGGTCATATAATATGCATGGGATGATTTCATTTCTTTTACATTTAGTTAGCATGCTCAATGGGCTAGAATGTGGTCTGTTTTAGAGAAAGTTCCATGTGCAGCTGAAAAAAATGTGTATTCTGATGTTGTGTGGTGGAACATTCTTTAAATGTCTACTAATTAGTCCATTTATTTGCAGATTTGGTTAAGATCTGTTATTTCTTTGTTGATTTTTTGTCTAGTTGACCTATCTTTTTGTGTCAATGGAGTGTTTAGATCACTCATAACAATAGTGTTCTTAGTTATTTGTTTTTTCATGTTTATTAAGATTTGTCTGATATAGTTGGTTGCCCCCATATTTGGTGCATACATATTTATGATTATTATCTCTTCCTCTTGCAGTTTTTGCCTAACAAGTATGTAGTAATCTTTATCTCTATTGGTTGTTCTTGGTTTGAAGTTTACATTGTCTGCAAATAGAATAGTAACCCCTACTTTTTTCTGGATTCCTATTGCATGAAGAATTGTTTTCCATCCTTTGACTTTAAGTCTATGAATTTCCTTTTGAGTTAAATGTCTTTCCTGTATACAGCATATTGTTGTATTTTGTTTCTTGTTGCACTGTGCCACTCTGCTTCTTTTGATTGGTGAATTGAGACCATTTATATTACTGGTTATAAATGATATGTGTTGGCTTATCTTTGTCATGTTATTTACTTGCTGTTGGTTTTCTACTTTTTCTGTGTGTTTAAATGCTTGCTCTGCTCTGCTTGGTAGTTCCTTTCTATTGTTGTTCTTGAAATTGTGGTCATTTTTATCTCTGTCTAGAATATCTTTTAGTACTCTTTGTAGGGTTGGTTTGCTGCTCATCAAGTTCTTCAAATGTTCTTTGTTATCGAAATATTTTATTTTTTCATTAAATTTGAAGGATAGTTTTACAGGATACATCAATCTGGGTTGGAAACTGTTTTGTCTCAGGACCTAGAATACTTCATTCCAACCTCTTCTTGACTGGATGTTTTGTGTTAAGAAATGTGTGGTGATTCTCATGGGGTTTCCTTTATAGGTAATCTGTTTCTCTAATGGCTCTTAATATTCTGTTCTTTTGCTGGATTTCTGGGATTATGATTATTATGTGTGGATGTAGTTTTATTTTGGTTATGGCTAGTTGGAGTTCTATATACCTTACTTTTCTATATGTCAGATTCTTTTTCCATGCTTGGGAAATGTTCTGCTATTACTTCTGCAAATATTATATTTATGTCATTTGTGTTGTCTCCTGATATTTTGTTGACACCTATTAGTCTTACATTATTTCTCTTTGCATCATCTTGCAGCTGTGGAATTGACATTTCCTGGTTCCTTGTTAATTTTATGAGATCCTTCCTTTTGTAATTGTTAGTGGCAATGCTGTCTTCAAGATCTGAAATTCCATCTTTGGCTTTCATTCAAGCAGATTTGCCAGCTTTCAGTGGAAGTTTTGATTTCCTGGATATCTTTTTCAATCTGTTTCATGCATTGTAGTTCTTTCCTATATTGTTCATTTAATGTTTTCATCAGTTTCCTATGCTCATCTATTTTTTAATATATGTCTTCTTTAGATGTGCTGACCAATTCTTTCATTATTGTTGTCATTTCATTTTTTACCTGATAGATTATCTTTGATCTGATGTCTTCTACGGCCTGATTGAGTTATTTCTTTAGTTTCATTGCAATCATTTCAGAGATTTCAGATGTATAATCACCAAGTTCTCCTATGACAAAGTCTCTTGGACTTGTTCTGGGTGGGGTGGAGTTCTGAGATTGCATGTTGGTCCTTTGTCTTGTGATTTTTGATGCTGGAAGAAAAGAGCTCAGTCTCACTCTTCCCTGTCAGCTCATCAAAGGTCCCTAACATCCCTAATTTTCTTGGGAGTCAGACATGCCTCTCAGTGGCCATAGAGATGGGCTGTTCAGTCCAGGGTCACCAGGCAGTTGGTGGAGTGTATCCAGCTCTTCCAGGTCTCGGAAGTGAATCACAATGGCAGTGGATCATGGGCAGCCTGGTCTAGTATCCCTAGGCAGCTGAAAGTGCACACAGGACCCAGACATAGATAGCAATGGCAGCGGGATCATGGGCCACCTGTTTTATTGTCCCCAGGGAGTAGATGGAGCATATTAGGTTCTCTCTGGGCTCAGTCATGAACTGTGGTGATGGTAGATCATGGGCCGCAGTGTCTGGGGTCTCCAGACAGCTGATGCAGAAGGCAGAGCTCAGAGGCATACCACAGTGGTTGCTGATCATGGACCACTTAGTCCAGTGTTCTGCCTCCTTTTTGTTAGCCCTCACTGTACATTTGTTTGGGAGATTGTGGGCCCAATCAGCCTGAAATAACTAAGAGATGTTACTAACTCAATAGTAAATCAAATAATGGGTGGGCCACACATGAACTAAAATAAGTGTTGAATTCTCAATAAACCCACCACCAAATGCAGCTATGCAATCTAAATACATCAACTTACTTGTCACAAAGCCTGTCACTAAATGTGGTTTGTCACTTACCATTCACTGATTAGGATTTGATGAGTTTGAGAGAAATTGATTCATTATATTTTCTCTGCTTATGTTAATCTATATATGAACCACTTTCCAGCCACTTTCTACTTCACTGCATCAGCTTCACCTGAGATCATGAAGCATTAGAGTCTCATAAAGAGCATGAAGCATAGATCCTTTGCATGCACAGCTCACCAAGATGTTCTTGTTTTCACTCTTATGAGAATCTAATGCACTGCCAATCTGATACAACATGAAGCTGAGGTGATAAATATTGATGAAGTTTTACTCACCCTATGCTCACCTCCTGCCATGTGTCCAGATTCTTACAGGTCACAAACTAGACAAGTGTTGGTCAATGCCTAGGGATTAGAGATCCTTGCTGTAGGGAATTGTAGTTCAAGTCAATAAAGGAATGTTAACAAAGTTCTTAAAAATAAAGTAGGCTCCATTGTTTGGTGGTGAGTACTGTATTACTGAAAGCCATGATAAAAAAGGTATGTTAATTAGTCAACAAAATTTATACATCTTATATTAATTGGCATAATATGGGGAAGTGGACAGAATCTTGGGCTTGGAATCAAGCCTGGATTCACCTCCTGAATCCCTCACTTACTGTGTGACCTTAGAAATGTCATTTAACTTTCATAAGGTTAATGTGATAATTAAACATAACACATGTCAACCTCCTGACATTGAATGGAAGTCATATGTATTTGCTCCCTGGCTCTATTGTGTTTGACATTGTTCTAGGCACCAGGGAAAGAAAAATGAGTAGGACTCTGTATCTTTCCTCCAGAAGTGTCACAACTAATAGTGGGAAACAACCAGAAACAGAAATACGGCCCAATATTGAGCTTACTGTAGAATGACACAACACACAAAGGTAAACAGCAGGATAGACAAGGAAGGGCCTCCCAACTTTCTCCTGGAGTTGATGCTTTCAATCATCTCAGACTCTTTGTTTTCGTTACTTTTCTCACTGCTGAGAGAAAATACCCAAAGTTAGAGGAGGATTTACTTCAGCTTACGGTTTGTAGAGGTTTCAGTCAGTATGTGGCTGGCTCCATGGCAGGAGGGGCATCACAGAGGTGAAACAGTCCTTGGAAGGCAGAAGGCAGTAAGGCAGTGAAGCAGAGAAGCAGCAAGTGAGAGGAAAAAAACCCTCTTTCTGCCCCTTATATTCCATCCAGGCTACTCACCCTTAGGGTAGGTAGCACTCACACACAAGGTAGGGCACTCTTGATTCCAGCGTCACACACCCTAGATTCCGCCACCTCCAGAAATCCCACCTATGACCCATGAGGTTTTGGGAGCATCTAGATATAAGCCATAAGACTTTTGATGTTGTCATTTGATACCTTGGGATATGCAGAGTGCTTTTTCAACTAAGCGTAATTACTCATACCGGGAAATGCTAAAGGGCAAAGAGAAATTATGTTATGAACGAAAAGTTAAATTCCTCTTAGTTCTTTGTCTTTTTGAATTCATTAATTTGGGAAATAGTTTTTGAGCCTATTGATCTCGGGGATGTGGCTGGGAATCTGTAAAGCTAATAATGGTTGCAGTTCTTGGCCACATGAGGCTATGGTCTATGGAATAGGCAGAGATGAATAATTGCAACAGTCCACAGCACCCCTGCAGCCATTTTAATAAGCAACATCTACTCATTTTTCCACACTGTAGTTATGTTTATCTTAGCCAATAAAAATTACCTTGGCCAACACGATGCTCCCTCTTCTAATGATTTTAAATTCGCGAGAGATCCTCTCTAGGCTTTAGTTTAAGAAAACTTTATTCTTGCACTGTATAATGGTGATATTCAAACTGTTTGACCACACATTTTATTAGTAAATATATGTTAAACTTAAATATGTAAAATTATACACATGTGTAGCTGTTATTAAGTCACTTTTCAAATTGCAGTATACACCACAGGCAAGATAATCACTAATGACATTTTTCATAACTTCCTCTATTAAATTATCTTGGTAAGTGAAATTCTTAGAGACCTATTTTATTGTCAAATGTAATGAGATTGTCACATTTCTCTTTGTATTAGTTCTTAAAGAACCACATAGGAATAAGTGGACCCATAGCAATATATTTTCATATATTTATGAGATTGCATTACGGCAAATATTATCTTCAACCTACAGTTCCACATGGAACTCCATTTTGTTAGGCCTAGCTTAATTAAAACTAGAAAATGTTATCTATGAAGCCACTTAACTGAGAACACACATATACAAACTGCCAGTGCCTCAGCAGGCACACAGCAAAGGAAGGTAAATTGTGGCTGTCAACCCTCACTCCTGCCTTGTGAATTTTCATGCCTCTCTCAAGACACATCGTGCCCCTCATTTGATCCTAACCTTCTGGCATAAAGACAGAATGAAGTTCATCTGCAAGATGTTGCTAAAACACATATTTTTCAAATTTTAGAAAAATATAAACATTTTCTTTCCACTCCCCTTTGTATTATCTTGTGCTCCTTTGAAGTGTATGCTACACACTTAAAGGCAAAACTCTGGACCACACTGCTGAAATACATAGCGCTATGTGTGGACTGTGCTGCACAGTAACTCCTTTGCTTACCCTTGAGCACCACGGTGCCTAGGAAAGTAGTTGCGGCATTTTAATTAACTGTTATGAATTTGCTACAATCTTCTGGTTCTCTTTTAAATCATGATTTATTGTTCATCAACTATTATCTGTTATGCAAGTTAAAAATAAATACTGTGTCATAGTTTAGAAAATATTAAAAAAAAAAGAAAGAAAATATTTTCAGAGAACTGAAAACACTTTTCATGTGGGGTAAAGGACAGAAGGGAGTGGGGAAAAATGAAGCATTTTTTTCAGGGTCCAATTTTGTAAGAGAAAGAGAAAGACATCTCTGCTTGTCTTGATGAATATTAGTTTAAAATGAACATTATAAAATGCACTCTTGCCATTTAATTCTATATATAAAAACTAAAAGAATCATTATTTTAGTGAAAGAATGGAATAATTTCATGTACACTCTGTGGCCCTCCTCTATCCTTCCTGAATACATAATCTTTGTACTATGAAACCTTTTCTATGTGAAAACTATAAACATCTTCTCAAGATAATCTTTAAATATGTCAAATCATATACATAGAATTTTCAAAGGAAACCAATTATATTGATATATTAAACATAAAAATATTAAACAGTAAATGTATGAAATGGTAATAGGTGTACTCACTAATGCATTAAGTAACAGTCTGGTGGTCTATCAGAATTTCAAAGCAATGACAAGTGTAAACAATGTTTTGCAATATCTATGTAATTAATGTAGTTTAAAAATCTGTAACTTCTTCTGTTGACATCTTTATTTTATTTTATTTTATTTTTGGTAACGGAAATCAAACCCAGGATCTTGCATTGGGCAGGCAGGCGCTTGTGCCACTGAATTAAATCCCCAGCCCAAACTAAATACCCAGCCCAACATCTTTAATAACAAGTATTCGTTGTTGTCTGTATTCATAACTGAAGAAAATGCCAAATTTTCCATAGAAATTTGTGGAAATAAAGGTGCAAGATTTTCTCAAGCAATTTCATGTACTCCTGAATTCTACTCAGGCCAGGGAATGTTTTTCTGAAGGAGGGTCCTAGAACCCACCAAACTTCTTAATTATTAAAAGAATTATGAGGTATTATATACATGTACCCACTCCCCATGAAGACCACAGTCACATGAACTGCAAGTATGTACTGATAAAAATAAAATATTTAAAAAGTACCCACAATCCTGTTTCAAATACTCCATCTCCTCAAGGCGGGGGCAAGGCGAACTACGTGTGAGTGTGCTGCTCCCATGCTTTCCAGAAGGGGTCAGACTTGCACTTCCGGAGTCTCACATCAGCTTGCTCTTGCTTGTTCTCTGAACCACGTCTAATCCCTCACTTTCAAGAGGAGCAGTTATTGAAAATTAGGGGGAAAATCTTAGGGAAACAAAATATTTCAATGACACAAATTCTACAAGGACTGAGAAAGTGCTATTTACATGAAGAAATTTTGTAGTCAAGAAGCATCTAAAGAAATGGAATTGTTTTCTTGTCTTCCCAGTATGAGGACAGAGTTTATGTTGTCAGCAAGGATCAGACATCACGACATTCCTGAAAATGAATCAGAGGCGACTTGCAGTGGAAGATGAATATTTTCTATCCCACCCAAAGAGGAGGATTATAGAACAGAAGAGATACTGAAAATCCAGGTTACACACCGAGGCTTCTGGTACAAAGCAGGGTTTAGACTATGACATTTTTCTTTCAACTGACATACACCTTTAGAATTCTTTGAACTTCCATAGAAAACAAAAAATTATGGAAATGTACTATATTGAATAAAATATATTTCCTTTATCATAGGAGTCACTATTTTTATAAGGATTTTATGGTCTTCTAATGAACCTAAGGCATATATGTTTAATTTTTCAGTGGTTTATCTTTTATGAACGAAATGGGTAGAATCTATGTACATGGAATTTGAAGGAATTACTTCTCTTTCTTTATTTTCACATATTTTCTGCCTGAACTTCAGTTGAAAAGGATGATTGTAACAGTCTACAGTATTGTTCCTAATGATTTGCTGTCCCTAGCAGGGATTAATGTCAAGCTCAGGCAAGTCATTTGCGTTTGCTAATGGAAGCAGAAAATAGCATACGTCAGTTTCGAGCAGAAGACTTAACTAAACACCAAGTGTTCTGCCATTTCTTCTCTTTCCTTTTCCTTAAGAATGAAATATCCCATATCAGGATGACTTTCTACTGATTGGATTTTGAAGTAGTCTCTATTTTAAATATCTCATCTTATTGACTGAATAGTACAAGTACAACATTTTTATTCCTAAAAGTAGTTACCTTAAGAAAAAATGTGATTCTCTTTTTATGAAGTTCAAAAATAGGCAAAGCAAACTTTCACTGCTCAGCCAGGCCAGTTTCTACCTTGGGAGAAACAGTGGCATGGCAATGGGGTGGGGGCATGAGAGGGGCTGCAGGCCATGGAAGCATATAGCTCATGCCACGAACAGACAGATGAATGTTCGCTATGTGATAATTTAGTTATCTTAAGAAAAAATGTAATTCTGTTTCCATAAAGTTCAAAAACTATTAAGCAGTAAAGGTATGAAATGATAATAGGTGTACTCCCTTACTAATGCATTAAGTAACAATCTGGTGGTGGTCTATCAGAATTTCAAGGCAACAAGTGTAAACAATATTTTGCAAGACCTGTGAAATTAATGTAGTTTAAAATTCTGTAATTTCTTCTGTTGACATCACTTATAACAAGTATTCTTTGTTGTCTGCATTCATAATTGAAGCAAATGCTAAATTTCCCATAGCAATTTATGGAAATAAAGATGCAAGATTTTCTCATGTAATGACATGTACTCCTGAATTCTACTCAGGCCAGGGAATGTTCTTCTGGAAGGAGGTTCCTAGAACCCACAAAACTTCTTAATTCTTAACACATTATAATTCTTTTAAGAATTAAGAAGTCCAACTCTGAAGATCTAATTTGTTGTGAAACAGAGAAAAAGACTTCCTCATTGTTCCTGGCTTGCGGGGTGATTAGAAACCGTACACACTAAGATTTAGAACTCTTCTTTTTTTTTTTTTGGCGGTACTGGGGATCAAACTCAGGACCCTGCACTTGCTAGGCAGGCACTTATTCCACTGAGCTATATCCCCAGCCCTAGAACTCTTCTTTTATGTGGAATGTTTGGGATAATTTTTATAGTTTATCTTTTTTTGTTTTATAGTTTACCTGGGGATAATGATATAAGCTAGATAATTATGTAAGTAGGTAACTATATATTACAGTAGGTGATTATATATTAATTATTTAATTAGATAAGTAATTAACGACAAGTGTTGTAAACACTCTGAAGTACAGAGTTTGGGGTATTAAGCCTTATTTCTGCTATGCCATTCTCATCTCATAAGAGTAACAGTTTGCAATATACAAGTATCCAATCTTGAGTCAGAAATAAGCAAATTAATTAATTTATTAATGAAATTATTTGCTTAATAAGTTAATAAGTGAATAATTCAAATACAACAGTAAAGATGACAATAAGAGTGTACAGGAAGTTTTGGTTCTCCCCTTTGCTCTGGTTGCGCCTCATTTGTTCTTTAAAAATCCAGTTTGGGGCCAAAAGGCTGGTTTTCAGGGTTTACTTCGATCTCAAAATTCTTATAATTCTTTTTTCCCACCATGATTTTTTAAGCACTGTTTTAAGCTGAGTGTCCATCAATAACACAATTCTCTCTACATAAGAAAGTAAAAGCTAATCCTCAGAGATCTCTCAAGATGAACTCACTGTGAAAGTCCTTCAGGAGCTCTGATGATCAGAGGAAATGAAAAGGCATAGAAAGAACAGGATTCTGCTTCCCACTTCCCCAGATCAGACAAGAACACATTCTCAAGTTGTTTTCCCTATCAACAAGAAGTTTACCCAAAGTAGGAAAAGAACAATCAGACCTGCAGTTTTAAATGAATTCACTGGGTCTATGGCAGTCCGTAAGAAAGACCATAGTTCCCAGTCTCCCTTGCAGCTAGATATGGCCATGTGACTAAGCAGTTACAAATGCAACCTACAGCGCATACCTTCTAAGGAAGGCACATGGTCCTCCTTATCACTGTCTCTTGTGATCCACCTTCCTAATTGGAATGTGGTTATGATGGCAGAACAACAATGGAAATACTCTATGGGTGGAGAAATAAATACAACAATTTGGCAGAGAAGAGCTAACTTACCATTTGACACTGATGTAAAAGAAAAATTATTTTTAAAGAGAATAAAAATTATAATACATTAAAAATGATACAGAATTTCAAAACAAGGCCATAGGAAATCAACAATGGTTGTTATATTGCACACTGTTATCTTCAAAGTAGCTGCTCAGATTAGCAGATGTAAACATGCAAAATTGGTCAAAAAATTTAAGAAAACAAATTAAACATTAAGTGTTTCTTTCAATAAACCTCTTACAACTTATTTTAAAAAAGAAAAACTGATTTATAGCTTGTATTAGTTCTTGATAGTTTCAATTTTTGACACATTAGACCAAACCTATCTCAGAGGTCAAACTGGTGTTGAGGCCATCTAGCCTAGTGGTTCTCACCACTGAAAGGAGGTACAATTTTGACTCCCAGGATATTTGGCAATATTTGGAGACATGTCACACTTGTGGGAGGGGGGACAGAAATTGCCTCTGGAATCGGGTGGATAGAGGCCAGGGATACTGTTAAACATCTAACAGGACACAGGGCATCCTCCATTGCTACAGGAAAGAAATATGCTGCCCAAAATATCAGTAGTACTGAGGTTGATACACTACCAATGCACCTCAGTTACTACTGAAAAGAATTCAAGACCTAGAGAGATTGAGTGTTAGGCCTTGGTGCCACACAGGTTATTGGGTCTAAGAGCCTTGCCTAGGTCTCCTGATATCCAGACCAGGCAATTGCTTTTTAAAATTTTGAGCTGTAACATTTCACCAGCCCTAAAACCAGACCCACTTTATAGTCTGTCTTTCATATTTACTTGATGTGAAATGAAAAGAGAGACATGGAGCTTAAGTGACTATAAAAAATGTCACATTCTTCTTTTATCTAGAGTTAATAGTGTCTTATCACCAAACCTTTATTAAACTCCTATGTAACACAAGTGTTTCATCTGGCTGCCAACTTTTAAATCTAGTTAGGCAGCTTAGGCATATGCAACACAGGAAGCAAGCAATGTAATAGAGCAAATAGCAGCACCCAGAATGGTCCTGTAATGAATGGGTGGGTGATGAAAGGTGAGAGAGATCCTGATGGGTTCGAATAGGAAGAATATGGGCTTCAGGTATCCCAGCCCATGGACTTCTGCCTGACTGTGATAGACTGTAAATTACCTCTCTACAGCCTCTAGGCACAGGGTCCTACTTAGGTATTTGTAATGGACATTTGTTAGGCTGAAACAGCACCACTTCTTTCCTTTTTCATAGTAGCTGCAAATTGCTTTATCTCTGCAAGTCTTTCTGCTTATACATGATCATTTTTGGGATACCACTCACAGTCTTTATTAGATGTATTCTAGGCCTGGGCTTTCAAGGTCCTCTCTCCATCTTCCTGGTTTGCATGGATTAGTCAATTAGTGTCATTCCCTTTGGCTTCCACTTGACCATTGAAATTTCTCAAATCGAGTATGCCATCTATGTCTGGAAACCTGACTGGCACAAATACCTATCCACAGACATCAGAGTATTTTGTGCACCTACTTATGGTAGTTGATCCAGAGGCTGGGTGTCTTCTAAAACCGAGGCGTGCAGAGCTCTTCCCTGAAGTTTTGAGGAAGATAGTGGAGATGGTAGCTCTTGCTTTGTTCCAGCGTCACTTGTTGGAGTGATTTGAGGCTGAAGGGTCTGAATGTTACCTCCCCTCTTGCCCACAGAAGGAGCCAGCCCAGGATCTGGTCACTCTTTGGACTCCTGAGAAGGTCAGCTACATCCTTGGTCCAGTCACTCTTTTGACTCCTGTACTCTAGACCAATAAATTCCTTTTTGCTTATTTTGGATTAATTTGCACTTATGTCACTGAGAGAAAAAATCTTGATATATGTTGCGTGGAACAACCTCTGAGCTAACTGCAGAATTTGTAAAAACCTCATGAGGCTACTGGTAGTAAGGAAAGGCTTTTAAGAGATTTTGGAAAGCTCAAACTGTCTGATTCAGAAAAATCCCTAAGTGGGGAATAAAACCAAATGTCCTTGGGAAATACAGGATACTAATGTACAAATAGAAAATTATTTTCTAAGCTTTTCTATGACTAACTATAGCTTAGGCTGAAATGACGCTTCTAATGTCCCTCTCTCTTTATGACCAATAAATGTTCCTGCTCATCCCAGCTATATCCTGCTTCTCTTTTCTCCTCTCCTCACCCACAAGAGCTAACTTGATAGGCTCTTTCTCAACAATGTGGTAAGAGCTGTCTTGAGCAGAAACAGAACAAAATAAAAATAAAATCCAAAATACTGACATCCAAGTTGAAAAAGCCTCATTCAGATACTGATACTTTCCCTGTGCACTCACCTCTCTGAACTTCAGGGTTTGTTTAGTTTCCTGGAGGACTGAGGTAAACCTAATCCACGAAAATGAGTCCACAGTGGAAGGAACTTCAGGAACCTTGGAGCCGTTGTTATTGGTGGTGGGTAATTGCTCTTCCCTTGCAAAGGTGAGGAGAGGTCTGGAAAGGTCTTGAAAAGGTTAATATATAGGCTCATTTATAATTCCAAACCACACTCCTTTCTGCACTCACACCTGCTAATTCTGCCTTGATTTGGAGGGAAACTTGAAAGCTGGTGGCTGCAGGCAGCACCTGAAGCATCACCCAGGACTATTTGTATGCGGAGTCAGCCTGACCGCGGTCCTGCCCCTCACTCTGGAGACAATGTCCTGCAGATGCCGCAAGGTTGGTTTTCTCAGGAAAGCTTCTGGTCTCCCTTCCCACTACAGGGAGTCATGCTACCAGAGCAATGTGAGAAGGTCCAAAACATAGTTTACGCAATAAATGCCTAGAGAGAAAAGGAGAAAATGTCCTGAAGTTCAAGAATTTCCCCAAAGACCAAAATGGTAGCATCAGCAGAGCAAGTGGGCATCTTTTGGCCTCTTTTCCTGTGTGTTATTCTCCCTTTAGCCAAACTTCCACTCCACAGTTCTGGTACTGGCATCAGCCCAGACAGACCAATCCCGTACAGTTTTAGGATGCACCAGTGCCCTATTCTCGGCCACACCCATGCACTTGTGATTTAGCTATGACCCTTCCAGGACCCGCATTCTCCTAGGAAAGGTAGATGTGAAAGAGGCAACATTATTCTTTTTGTCCATAATATGCTGATATTTAAATTCTTCAATGTTTTAGTGCTGCTGCTTCACGAATACAATTTAAATGTGTCATAGGGGTATTTTTGTTTCCCAAATTTAATTCCCTTTAAAAAAGAAAAACAAGCTGTTTTTCAGTTTCTGGGCCACAATGACAGTGGGTAACCAGTCTATTTCTAGTATACCTGTGGTTGGCCACAGATTCTTAGTCATAAAACCAGCCTTTCTAATTATCTGTGTGGCTTTGGGAACACTGGTTTTTTTGTGCTTCAATTTAATCATTTATGATTTTTAAAAGGAAGTCAAGTACCATCTTGCATTGCTAAGGGTTTGAACATTTGTCTTTCTTCATAAACTGTCAAATGACCTGAATTTAATATGTCCTTTGTTTATACAAGTCAATAAATATCTTATTAGTTTCTCTTTTAAACAGCTATTTCCTCAAGAAGTATCATAAAGGCTTTTGCAGTGGAGCTATTAAGAGGTCATATAATGAGAACTGGCCATGTACATCAGGTCATCTATTAAACAATAAACCAGGAGAGGGCTCTCTAATGACTCTAGGGAAGTTGGGAGAAAGCAAAGCTGGATGGAGAACAGAGTGGAACGCAGTGTTGGGAAGGGCTGATGTAGAGGCAACACACACACACACACACAAACACGCACACACACAGAGAAACACACACACATGCTGCACACACACATAAAGGTAGCACTTCCCCACTGTATCACCATTTCCACAGCAAAACAAATACAGGGTGTAATGGAAATTTCCAGCACTATGGACAAGCAATTTCCAGTTGTCACTTCTGCTTCCCAAACATTGGCATGAACTTACTGTATTTGCAGTCTACCTAGAAATTTAACTTTAGAAATGAAAATTTTCCATGTCCTTCTGTTATCTGAGTGCTCTTTCTGCTTGCTTCATGTTGGAAAATTTCCCTTCCTAATATTTAAGCTCAAATGAGATAATTGGACAGATGTTTGAAAATTACATGGTAAGAATACTATTTTTAAGTTCTAAATAGCAAACCAAAAACTATATCCTGTAGTTCCCTGTATTGATGCCAGTTTGGAAAACAGGATGATTATTTTTGATCACTGGAGAGGCTTGAACAAAACTTTTAAAATTATTTTTCAACCTGCCTTCCCAGTGGGAAATTAAAGCTCACTGAGATTTCATTAATGGCTTTTTAAGTTTTTCTTCATTCCAAGCAAATTGTAGCTTGGGGGTGGAAGCAGTCATTACTTTGATTTCAGGAGTTCCTGGTTTCAGCTGCTATTGACAAAGCTTTCTGACCATGCGCAGTTGGTAACAATCACCTCCATACAAACTAAAAAGAATGACATTAATTGGATTTTCCTATCTGCCAATCACTGTGGCAAGTCATTTATAAGGCAGGCATTATTGTTGTCATCTTTGTTTTATACTGGGAAAGCAAGAGTTTAGAAGAGTCAAATAACTTACCTGAAATAATACAAGTAATACAAGCACAGAAACTGGGCTTGAATCTAGGTCATGTTAAGTCCAGAAACTAGTTCTTAACCTGCTGTACTGTGCATATAGACAGCTTCTTTTTTTTTTTTTTTGGCAGGAGGAACTTTTTGGTAAGAGGTTTTCATTACTACTCCTCTCTCCTCCTTTGAGAATATTAGTTGGCTCCTGTATTACCCAATTATGTTACAGATGAGGGTTAAACTAAACATTCTATTCTGTTTTGTAAATATTTATAGAGATCCTACTTTATGCTGTGCACTCTGCTAAGCCATTTCATGGTACTAGAGATAAATAGCCAAGGTCACAAATTATAGTCTTATGATGGGGAAGATCTGTTTATAATTATAGCTAAAACACAATTGTAAGAGGAGTATGATGCTATCATAGAAATAGTAACAAGTGAAGTAAGAGAGGGAGAGCTATATTTATATGGGAGATGTGAGTTCTTTCAGAGAATACGTGGATTAGATTTAAAAGGACAGCTGGGACTTTAAAAATCCAGAGTTGCATGCATATGTGTGTGGGGGGCTGCTGCATGGTAAAGAAGAGAGAGAAGGGGAATACACAGCTTGGATACAGTTGATTTTTGAGCCTACAGTAGGAATATTCTTCCCTGAGATGGCCTCTCAGCCACATAAATGAGGCAGTAGCCTACCTGAGTTGGCATAGCCTATCCATGAGAGAAAAGTGCAAGGATTACAAAAAACCCAGGCTGGTAGATCCCAGAAGGAACCAATCAATGTCTTAAGTAAGGTGCTCTCAAAATGGTAGGGCTCAGGGGGTAAAGTTCCTGCATGCCGTAGAAAGCCACAGCTGTCTATAACCACCTTGTCTGTGTGTGGCTAGTAAAAGCTCAGAGCAGACAGAGGTGGTAAATCATCTTGTCCTTGGCATTTTACAGGCTGAACCACATGCAGTAGGCTTGATAATCAGCAGAACACACCTGTATGGGACCCCAGGTATTGCGGACTTCTCAGGCCTGCAACCTCCCAAATGAGTGGATAGTGCAGGTTTAAATGAAAGAGGCAAGTGGTATAATTTTAGGCTTCCAGGAGGATCCAAACCCTCCAGAAGAATTCAAGAATCTCTGGGGGCTGAGACAAGAACTTCTCTGGGTAGCCCATATTTATTTGGTTTTCAGACAAAGGAAGGGAATACTGAGGAACATGTGGGAAACTGAGCAGGACCTTGGTAGTCAGCACAAAGACTTCCCCAAGTAGTAAATTATGCTAATTAGGAGAAGTACCTTATTTCCAGGTTGACATTTACTACAGGAGCGAGATGCCTGCAGCTATAGTCTTTGTCTAGTTAATTGGGGTTAGAGCCAGGCATCCTTAACTGTGGCCTTATCTTCCCCTTTGAGGCATCATAGCCTCACAGACCACTACAGGCCTCAGCCAAGACCAGTGACTCATAGAGGTTCACTTACTATGAATCCATTGCCCTTCTCCAGACAAGGGGCCTAGGCCTGAGATAGACTCACCAGTAAATATAGAAATCCAATTGATTAATTTTAAATCAAGCTTTGAGCTGCTTTGTAGTGGTCCCCATCAACCAGATACACCTGTTATTATGGTGCACCATTAGCAGCTATTCTGATTGACTGAGATTCTACTCTGATTGGCAAAGGCCCAGATGGTACTTATTTTTAAATACTTGAAAAAGGGAAGGTCTTTTTTAAAGGAATCATAATATTCTGAAGCCAAAGAATAACCTCATGCAGTTAAATTTATTATTTCTTATTCTATATAACTATAAATTTCAGGTTGACTGCTTCATAATCTGCATGCATAGAGTTAATTCCATAGATACATATTTTGCTTTTTAAAAAAATGCCATAAACATGAACTAAGATTAATCATATCAAAAAGAATGAAAAGAGAGATAAAAGAACTAGAGAAGAAGGGAGAGAAGGGGACAGTAGCAGATTAAAAAGAAACAACCTGTATTATGTACATGTACCAGCTCCCCAAGATGATTGTAAAATGCATGTAGTAATAAAATAAAAAATTTTAAAAATCCTTCTTGTTGTCTTTATAGAGCCCCAAGTTAAATAACCAGTAGTGTTTGGTTGTACATGCCTTTAAAAAACCCAGAATAAGTCCCAGGACCATAACAAAAGTGACTACCTGCTGAGGTGTGGGGATGGATGGTGGGGAGTCTGGGAACCAAGGAGTGGGCAGGGATCAGAGTTGGGTGCACAACTTTCAATTGGTTAGTTTGAAAACTTTTAAAATTTTTGAACCATGTGAATGTGATATCTTTTTAAAAAAATAAGCAAACAAACCAATAACTATCTTCAAGTAACTCCAGATCTATTTTTGAAAATGTAAAGACTTTTCTGGAAGAAAGACATTTAAGAAATAGATCATAGTGGTCACATGAATTTCAAATGAACACTAAATAACTTTTTGGTATAAATTTCACACAACATTTGGGCATACCAATAGTAAAATTTATTTGCTATTTATCTGAAATTTACACTTAATCACATCCCATATATTTTTATGTGTAAATGTAGCAACTCTGCCAAAAGGGACAATGCTGGTTGAAAGAAGCCAGAGCATCCAGTAGGACTCAACCATGCCTGGAGCATAGGGTCCCAATGTGACATTTAGGCAGTTGGCATCCTCCATTTCTGAGCAAAAGACAAGGCATTGACAAGAGAAAGCTTTTGGGTCCCATCATCTGTTTTGTGTACTGAATTATTCATTATGTGGGGAGGCATGATAGCCACCTAGAAGCTGTGGACTATGAGCAGGAGCGGGGAAAGCCAAGAAATTAAGGATGGGGAAGCAAAAGATTGGGAAGAACCTAGGTTCTAAGAACAACGCTGAGCTCCATGCAAGGAGGACACAGCTGCCCCAGGCTTGCCAATGTCTGAATAGCATTCAAGTGCTATTAGGAAGGAAAAAGGAAAGAATGTTAGCTCAGTTGGCTATGAATGATGGCATCGACCATTTAACCAGCAGCCACATAGATAGTGTGTCTGTAGACACTGTTTAACCAGGAGCCACATGGATAGTGTGTCTGTAGACACTGTTTCTTTAAAGCTTCGATTATTGACCATGGAATCCTGGCTTCTGAAATATATATAGATATTAAAAATTTAGGGAAAAAAGAAGGTAGGAAAATATAATGCAGTAAAAATACTAATATTTCCCTTTCTTTGTTGTTTGCAACTGACTATCATTGTGGTAGAACATGAAGCATAGAAGATGTTTTAAGAAAAATAAAGTACCAAGTGAAGTAGTTTACTAGAAGAGCTCTTCATAGACAGTCTTCTGTATCCACAATTAAATTCCTTTATCCCTTTAGTTCCCTTGCTTTCCTTCATTCCTGTCTCCACCACTGGAGTATCCTTTCAGTAGTGAATGAGAATTTAAAGACTCATAATTCAATGGTCCAAGCATGTAGTCATTGTTATCTGAATCTACAATAAATTTTTGTTATCTGAATCTACAATAAATTTTATCTCCATTCATCACCAGATTTTTCATTTCACGAAGCATTTAATGTTCTTATTGCTTAAGCAATGATCAGGTGTTCTATTACTTACAACTGAAAGCATCTCAACTGTTAGAGAATCTGGCATGAACTCATGTAAGACACTCTTTACCAACTTTCAGAAATGTTAAGGGAACCTTGAGGAAACCAGAATCCTAAGATACCGGGTCATGGAGTGAGCCAACTGTTCAGTCATAGTTAGGAACTGTCTTGAACTGATGATATTAGCTGTGAGTGAGCATCCAACCTCAATCTGAATTTCAGTACCCAGACTTCAGAGACCTTTTATATGTAAGCCCCCACTGCAATATTCAATACATGCATTTTTCTTGACTTTTTAAAGGGTTTAGTTGGTTAAAGAACATATCCACCTCACTAAATGTGGAAGTAAAGAAGTTAAAAGTGGTACGGTGAAAGAATATTGTGGTTTAGAAGATGACACAAGAGCAGAGATCCAGCTACATGTCAGAAGCAGGTTTGGTGCGTAGGTCCTGGGTCAGCCAAAGGGTACTGGTTAAGGTTTATTCTGGGAAGGGTACATGTTAGACACATTGCTGAGTTTCAGCCAGTCCAGTAGACCACTGGGAGCTATTGTGATCCTTAAATAATATAGGAGCACAAAGACAGAAATAGCATAAAGAAATTTATTAACCAGCAGCCTGTAATTAAATTAAAGATATTTGAAGCCAGAGACCACTTATGAAGCTCTTACTGCAATAGATGAGTGAATAAGGGTCATGCTAGAAACACAGGAAGAAAAGAAATGAATTTTATGAATAGTTGAATTAAATAATTGACAGAAGGCAAGAGAAGAGAAACGCTAATGTCTACATGATGTCTACCTAACGCCACACATTGCCCTACATAGTCCTTGTGGGTTACACTCATCACTGGAGGGCCAAAGCTCTAAACATATACTGTCATCACAGGGTGAAAAGCATTCTTGTAAAGCTATGTATAGGAAAACCATTAGGGATATTCAGAAAGAGGCACAGGTTTGAAGAAGGTCTTGGTCTTCAGCTGAAAAATTTTAACAGAAAAGTCAAGGATTCATGTCCCAGAATATGAGTGGCATATATGTTGGCCCTTCTTTGGAAAAATCTTTGATGTGATGTCTTCTAGAGAATTCATCAGTACAAAGGAATCCCTTTAATGATGAGATATTTGTGGGATGAGGGCTACCTTTTTTGATGCCTTTAATTAATACCATGGAGTTGACTGCACATTTGCCACCTTGGAGAAACTATAGCTTATAGACAGATGTGGGAACATCTCTGGAGATTCTTGCTGAGAGGAATGCATTGTGGTGTGGAGATGTGAGAAAATGAAGAGTATTTCAGTCCTTCCAAGTTGCTCATCTCTGGATCCTTCCCAGGATTCTGCAGGGCCAACTCACTGCCACCCTGCCCCACATCTGCCTAGTCTCCTGCACATGCCCGAGGCTATATACATTCAATTTTCACTTGGTGTTGTGACCTGGGTTGAATGGGAGCAGAAAATAAATCCTTCCCCTTGGATTCCTTTCTGAGGAGCAGAGACACGCTTCTCATAACTCTCTGCATCCCCTGGGTCATGGCAGCAGGTCCTACATAACTTCCCCATAACCTTCCACTGCTCAAGACAATGTTTGCTTGCTCTTTTAGAGCCCTTGGAGAGAAGTAGAAGTCTCACGTAAGTGGGAGGGTTCATCTTAGTCTCAGAGAGTGAATGCTCAAGTTCCTGGAGGAGTGGGCTGGGTGCCAGTGCAATTCTCATAACATCCCCTTGCCCCATCCGTCAGAACCTCGTTCTGTGGCATTTGGGGAGAGTGTACTATGACCTTATCTTCTGCAATTTGTTTAAGAAATGAGCACAGGTTTCTAAATCTCTACTGTGATCCCATTGCCACCTCCGGCCTCTTCTAAGCACCACGAA
The DNA here is from genome assembly GCA_004027595.1 of Dinomys branickii. Classification (NCBI taxonomy): domain Eukaryota; kingdom Metazoa; phylum Chordata; class Mammalia; order Rodentia; family Dinomyidae; genus Dinomys; species Dinomys branickii. The sequence goes on along the minus strand of PVLD010003461.1, from coordinate 5,092 downwards.
AACTAACGTTTTCTTCATATTCCTCGCCCTTCAAAGAGTTTCTAAGGAATGTGCCCAAATGGTATGGGAAAGTCAGGAAGGTCAGGAGCAGACCTGCTGTTTGGTCTGGATTGTGTCTCTGACAATCCACTGTGTGCTTTGGAACAAGGCACCACTTTTCTGAGTTTCAATTTCCCCATTCATTAAAGAGTTGTACCCTAGAGTGTTTCCCCTCCTTAGTATTTCTTTGAGGACTGAAGGAGTGTATATATATTTATTATGGTGACACAGATGGGTATAATATAACAGAAGTATATTATTATCAGGCAGTACAAAAAATAATTTATTCATACACTGGAAACAAACTGCCACTTTTATTTTCTAGAAAATGATGATAAGGATACAGATTGAAAGCTCTGAAATCCTGAAAACTCAGAAAACCAAACACTTTTTCAAAAGTGGGGCACCCAAAAATATTTAGTACCAATATCAATGTGAAAGTTTTGATAGTCTCTGTGTTGGTTTGGGGGGTATTTTGCAAGGAGAACAACGTATAATTCAGGACGTATGTTTTATAAGATTATCTATAATAGTCACCCAAAGAATGATATACAAGAGAGTGCAGGAAATCTGTCCACACACTATAGACCAAGAAATCTAGCCAAAGCCCTGGATCCCAAAGAAACAGGGATGAGTCCAGCTGCATGAGTCCAGCTGAAGGTTTAGAGCCCATAACAATATCTTATGCAGGCCTGTTTCAGGGATTTGAGCTGCAAAGGCCCAAAGGACAGTAGTGGAATCCAGGAAGTCTGTGCCAGCGGGATGAAGGATCTGTGCTAGTAGGCTGAGGGATCTACCCTAGAGCCAGGAAGCAATGTTCAAAGTAAGAACCAGAGCTCCCCAAAAGGTACCACAGCCATCCTCAGCAACAGTGAGGTCCTGAGTTCCTCCAATGGTGAAGACTGCTGAGTTTCCATCAGGAAAGCCAATTCAAGTTTCTTCAGGAGACTGAGATGTGCACTGTCTTCCCTTCTGGAGCCAGGAAGTAATGCTCAGAGTGAGGACCAGAGCTCCGCCAAAGTGAACCAAAGCTATTATCAGTGCCAACAAGGCCCTGAGCTCCTTAGAGGATGAAAACAGCCAAGTTCATCAGGAAAGCCAGCATGATGAGCTCCTCCAAAACAACCAACAGCTCCTTACAGATTCTACCAACTCCCAAAAGCCTCTCTCAGCTCTCAATAGCCTCTCTCAGCTCTCAACAACCTCAGTTCTCCTCTCCAGTTCTGGCTCTTATGCTGCTGGCAACAATCTTCAGGTCGGCCTCCCACACCCAGCACCATGCTTATTCAGTTCAACTGGGGGTTATAAGTTGACCGCCGGCTCTCAATCCATTACAGTCTCTTAAGAATCTCACTGCCTGGCCTCAGATACCTAGCTTAGCCCACTAAGGGAGGCATGGCTGAGATCCCACATATGTAGGTACAGTTCTGCCTCCTTTAGAGCTACAAATACCTTTTTGGACCTTACATTCTCATTTAAAATGCCCATCATTCAGTCAACATGATAACAACATGCCTTCTTGTTCCCTCAAATCCTGTATCCCAGGCTGTTGCCCTATAGGTGTTATGCCAGTGGTGTGGAATCACACTCTGGGTGCTCCTGAGCAGTCAGGCAATGTGAAAAAGAGAAGCCTGCCTCTCTGCATCTCTGAGTATAGTACTTTTAGTCCAGAGGAGGACTCAATGCCAAATATTCTGCGACTTTGCAGCCCCAGGAAATTCGATCTTTCCTGACTTCTGGGTAATGAAACCTGGTACCCTGACCATAGGAAATGGCTCTGGGTCATTCCTTGGACAAGTTCAGATATGACTGGGACAATATCAAGACCAAGGGAGTTCAGCCTGCAAATGAGAGAGCCATGGGCAAGGATGCCACAAATCAGTTAATTCAGAGGACGGGCAACACAGTGACTGATACTAGAATTTGGTTTATGGACAAAGAGGCCCTGGGAATGGCAAGAAGACTGGTGTAGGTGTAGGAGAAGAACACTGGGGAATGGCTGGTGTCAGAGCAGGACTCTAGTCCAGGGGGGAGACTGGAATGAGGGAGGGTGATGAGGAGAGGAGAAACCACAGAAGCCTGGTGCTATAGATTGGGGCACCAGGGGCAGGGAGGAGGCACCATGATCCTAAGGTCATGGATACCCAGGGCTCTTCCCTGAAGCACCAAGCATTGCGGTGCTATCAAGACAGCCAGTCTCACCCCGATTTTGTCTAAGAAGCAGTGTAACTGATTAAAACCACTGATGTCCCCAGAACTTCAGGTGTTTTGGGTAAGATGTAAGAGATATTTCTGGGGAGGAGCGGCTGTGGGAAAAGTTGTCCCAGGGTCAGTTAAGTTGGCATCTTTTGCTCTCCATCCTTTCCCAACATTTCTGCCTGGAACTCAAACATGAATTTGAAAGAAAAATAGTAATCTAGTGAGCTTGAAGCCTCAAGCCACACACTAAGTTTGGTGGAGGTAAGAACCAAAGGAGGTCCAAAGCCCTGCTGGCATGAAGAGTCACAGGACTAGCCCTGACTGTTACTGCAGCTTCTTGTCACATGAGAAATATACCACTTCTTTGGTTAATTGATTATAGTGGTGTTTCTATTTTAAGAGCACAAACTCAATCATAACAGGCACATATGTGTACCTTATAGGACTGTTGCAAGGATTTGATGTGTTTGGAGACTCAGAGGGTTGAAGTGACCCCAGCAAGCATATCTGAACCCCTAGATCCCTCCTTTGGAGATCTTTTCCCATTTTAAGCCTCTGCGGGTAGTGAAGACTTAAGCCACTGATACACTTCCTGTTGCAACCTGATTAACTCAGGACTTAGTGGCGATGAGAGTAATCCTGGTGTCACAATGGGCATGTATCAGTAAATACAGCTGCAAGGAAGCAGTTTAGGAAAAAACAGGAGAGCCAGAGGATGATATGATGGCTCACTGAAAATCCATCTCTACTCCTAGAAAAATTCCTTTGCTTCTGTCCTACCAGTAGTGGGGATGTAGAGCACTTTCTTTACATTCAAGCACATACTTCATTCATCGATTTTTTTCATCCAACCATTCATCCATTAAATACTTTCTGCATGCCTGTAATGTGTTAGGCACTGTGTTAAGTGATAGAGAAACAAATATGGATCAAATGTAGTCCTTAGACTTGAGTAAGTTTTGTGGGTCCTGTATTTTTCAGGAAGTAGGGGTCAAAAGCTGAGGGATATATTTGACTTCAATATGAAGGAGAGAAAACTCTTTGAATGTTGAATTTACTGTCCTTTTACATCCTCTTATGCTGCAGAAATACTAGAAAGCAGATTTTGGGGACGTGGAGGTATATTTCCCATACAAAATGAGGTGGAAAGTTACTGGTATGCTCAGAAACGAGCTTACATAATTATGGGCTGAGATCAGACAAACTATAGAAGGTTCTTAATTTCTAGCATTAGCATTTCCTTTGACTTTCAGTAATCTACCATTTGATCCAGGTAAAATATGTTGTCTTCTTAAGTAGAAAAATACCCAGATGATGGAAATTTTATGTTATTTACCAACAGGAAGATGGGACCTCTTACGTCACTTCCTGACCAGCTGGCTAAGAAGTTTGCTCAGCCCACCATTTTTCAAATAACTGCTCCCAACTGATTTTAGGATGTGTAATATAGACAATGCTTTGGAGTTCAGGTGGTGGCATCAGAACACCTGAGTTTGAACACTAACTGTTACTTACCAACTTGAGAGAAGCCACTAATTCCTTGGCATCTTTGAGTCTCACATTCATCAATAAAGTGGAAGTAATAATTCTTACCACATAGGATTAGTAAGATTAAAAATAATATATAATGCAAAGGATGGTCAATGACAGTTGCATAGTTAGAGCTGAGAATAGGTTAATTGTGAGGAAAATGAAGTGGGGAAAGTAGAGAGGGGAACAGAAATCTTTTCTTGGAGGGAAGGCCTTTTCACATCATATCTATCCTGACTTGGTCTCATCTTCAACTGAACCCAGAGGTAGTTCAGACTCTTCTCTGTTATTCTACCCTCATGGTCTGTAAGCTGCCTGAGAGATAGAGTACTGCAATTATTTAACCAGAAATCTGAATCTCAGTGCTGTTGAATGTATATATCTGAGGGTGGGCATGTGGGCAGTTCTGGAGGATCCTCAGAATGAGAGTCAAGTGAGAATGCACTCTGGAAGACAGCATCAATTCATCCAGGAGGATGAAGCCTCCATGACATAATACCTCCTTAGGTCTCACCTCTTAAATGTTCACCTCAATACTGCACATTGGAGACCAAGCATTTATTACATGAACCCTTGGGAATGAATCATATCTGAACCATAGCCAATGTGAAAACTGCCAGGAGCCTAATGTACCTTTCCTGAAAAACCCAGGTTAACAGGGCACTTGGAGTATCTACCAAAGTCTTGATCAAAGTTCATAGTGAAAGGGCAAATTCACTAAAATAAGTGAGACTATAGTTGCTGCAAACAACATGAACAAAAAGGGTAAACTAGCAAATCTTATTTAAATCTCTTCTCTTTTATTGTACCAGAGTTCAAATGACACACTGAGATGTCATAATGATGCCTTGGTAGAGGGACCGAGTGGGGAGCAGAGGTTATGCAAAGTTGCCCATGCTCCTTAAATAAAATTAACTGAAGAAGGAAGTGCATCTGGTGATGGTAGGAAGTCAACCTAAGAAATAGTGATACAGGGTTTTGGTACAGTATGTGAATTTGCTTTTACAAATCCATCCATACTAGCTCAATCTGTGTTTTAGAAAATATTTGTTTTGGATAATAATATGTAACATTGAGCCCAAGTTTGGGGCATGCTTCTGCCTGAGGAGAGACATTGACTGCTAATCTGAGGTCATCAGATGCAAAACCTGCATTCTCTTCCACAAAGCTTCTCAGCACGATGCGCTTGGGTTTCCTCTAAACACAGTGGTCTTGAGAGAATATTCCAAGAGAACTAAATTACTCATATTCCTCCCACATACACAATACCCTATCCTTTTCCCAAATCCTCAAAAGTATCATCCTATTATGACGTCAGGTTTAG
>PVLD010003460.1:0-142288 GCA_004027595.1 Dinomys branickii | reverse complement strand
GAGAAGGGGAGCACGGAGAGATGGGAGAGCTAGAAGGAGGCTGGGGAGGAGAGAAAAGAGAGGGAGAAAAGGGGCGAGGAAGGCAGAGGAAGAGACGGGGGGCGGGGAGAGAAAATTTCTCAACCCATAGCCAGGTATTTATGAGCAGCTACCCATCCTAGCAACTCTCTCTCTCTGAGCTCCTTAAATCTGCTAAGACCATAGCCGCTAGCCACATGCAGCTATTGAGAAGAATATGAACCATGGTTAGCCCAAACTAGATGTGCTAAGATACAAAAATATCAAACAATTTCAAAGACTTACCATGGACAAAAGAACGCAAGCTAATTCTTTTCACTTTGGTAACAAACTGAAATTATAACATTTTGGCTATACTGGGATTAAATAAATTAAATAAATTACATTTTATTTCTTTCACCTTTTTAAAATATGGCTCCTGGAAAATTTATATTCACATATATGGCCTGAAGTGTATTTCCACTGCATAGTGTTGTTCTTTCTATACCATTACTTACCAGTCATTTGACTCACAGCACCTATCACATCTTTTAATTATACAAATTATTCACTGACTTTTTTCTATCTTCCCAATAAATAAATTCTTCTAGGCCAGGAGCCATGCTGGGTTTGTTCGCCAAGAAGCTGGCCAACCCAGAGAAGGCTCATTAACAGCCACCACTAAACAAGTCTGTTCTCTGTGCTGATAAGGCCACCATGGAGCCCAAGTCAGGACGGCTTCAGCACTTTTTCCATCAAAGCAAGTCTACTGCAAACTGCCACCCATAGTCATTCTGCGAGATGGTGAACTCTGAAGTCCCCACACTCCCTGGGTCCAATCACCATGAGTCTAAGATTTAAAACAACATCATCATAATCACTCTTAGAAAACTGTCAGCCAGACCAGTGAAAACCTCAGAGGAAATGTGGAAACCTCTTTACAAATTACGGTAAAAATACATAAAATCTATCATTTTAACCATTTTTAAGTGGCACTAAGTACATTCACATCGCTGTGCAACCAGCAGCCCCGTCTATCTCCAGGAAGCCTTTTAGCTTTATCTCCCACCCACGTCACACCTGACCTTCATTCTGCTGTCCTCCTGGCCCCACTGACACGAGCAGGAGACAGGACAGTGGCGAAAAGAAGCAAGCAGCTAACAATACAGAAATAGAAAATCACACGCATGAGTTGAGTGGCTCCGTCTCCACCAACCGATTTGCAGTGGAGATAGTTCACAAAGCGCCACTGGAAAAATCAAAGTCTGGTATAACAACAAGAGCAAAGGAACAACTTAGGAATTTTACTGCTAGTAATGTCCAGGTAATGACAGGACAAAGACCATGTTTGTGTAAAAGAAGTGACTGGGAATCTTAAGCCCCAGTGCAGAAAATGTCAAACAAATAATGTCCCAAGAAGTACAGTGCCCCGAAGGATGAGCACACTGCAGCTTGGCACATGCACTGGGCACAAGGGAACAGTGCTAGTTCTTTTCATTCTGAGTTATTATCCACAGCACCTCACCTCTGTTACAGAAATTCACATTGACTTATCCATGAACTCTTTACCTGGGAGAATTTTCAAATTTTTCTGAATATAGTAACATGCAGTTAAGCATGGTAGAAATGGTTGGGAAATATAAAAATATTCCACATGTAAGAGTATAGTTTTAAGGAGCCTATAAATGACAGAGTAAGTTCCACTCTGTGAGCTTAACACACTTCTGCCCACTGTGAAGCCACTTCCTTTGTTCAGAGGTGTTACCCTTAGCCCCACTGATTCCTACGATGTGGAATCTCCTTCTCCTCACTGTAGTAGAAAACTCACTGTGTGTTGAGATCCACAGTCACATGGGCCATTCAAGAGACTCACAAAAGCTCTGAGCATTGTAAATGCATTTTAATAGGTAGTATTTTTCCACATAAAATGTCACAGAAAAGAGTCAACAAAATTCAGCCAAGTACAAATAGGACCAGACAGTTCTCACATTCTAAATAAGGTTTCCACACCTGCACTTTCAGCTTTGCATGAACAATTACCACGTTCATGCAAAAACTCCCAAATTGATACATGGAAATAGAAAATCGCACACACGCGTTGAGTGGCTCCATCTCCACTAACCAATTTGCATGCAAAATTGTCATCAACACTCTCGGATTTATTTTTTGCCCATATAAGAGATGGCATGTATGATGCCTTAGGAGGCAGTTTTTATAAGGCATTTTGATTCGCATTATTAAAAAAAAAAACACTCCCTGATGGTGTTTGGGGTCTGTACAGGTGTGGATGTCCCTCCCCACCGCTTTCCATACACTGCAGTGGAAAAGCAGGAACATCTGAGACTGAGCCCAAGCAGAACAGTGAGATGAGAACAGTGCCCAGGGAGATGATCTTCCGAATAAACCAAAATTAATTTGAAGGAAACAACTTCTCTTTATGCCCTCAAAATGCAATCTATCAACAGATGGTACGAAAAGGTAAGGGTGGATGGATTTCAACCAGGCAGGAGAAATAACTTCCTGAGCTTGCTGGTGATGACGCACTGAAATGGGACCCTGAGGGACCTGGCCTTTGAGTTTGCCCAGGAGACCGCAGCGGGCATCCCTGTGCGTAACAAGCGCCTCGCGAGCATGTGGCGTTGTTCTTCCCTCCCTTCCCTCCCCCTCGTTTCTTCTTTCTTCCTTCCTGTCCCAGCGGCCACCAGCTACATGTGGCACGTACAAAATGAGACGTGCCAAAAGTACAAAGTACACGTTGTTTCAAATACTTAGCACCAAAAAAACAGAACGTAAGAATCTCTACTCTTACACTGACTACATATCAAAATAATTTTAATTTATCGGGTTAATATTGGGTTCAATAGGTCATTAAAATTAATTTGCTTATTTACCTTTTTAATGTGGCTATGAAGAAATTTTTCAATGACATCCATAGCTTATATTGTATTTCTATTTAAAGGGTTTTGTTTTAAATGGATGCATTTTATTACAGTCTCCCCACAAAAAAACCCTTGATTCCTTTGTCTACATTTTTAACAATGCCAACTTAATTCCTTATTAAGCATCCTTTAGCTATAGCTATGAGGAAGGTCACTTCTTTTTCCCAAAATAAACTCATAACACCCAGGAATGGGGAAAAGCTGCCAAAGCCTGCACAGGGTAGGATCAAATGAGTAACTTTCCTTCAAGCATATTAAATCTTTTCTTTTTATAGCTGTCCCTATCCCACACTAGAGAAAAAAACAACTTGTTACCGCTTCTGTGTTTGATATTTTGCTTCCTGAACCTCTTAAATACTCATTCTTTAAGAATCACTAGTAACACAATCACACCAGCTTTTAAAGCGTTTACCTTTCAGAGCATCTGGGTTCTCAACCCTTTTTTGACCCTGCCCTGTTTGCAGGACCCAAACATCCTCCTGAGTCACACCTCTCAGCCCACTTGGGACTGCAAATCAAAGCTGGGCCCCAAGCGCTAGAGGTAGTTGGCTGGCCTGTGTCCCCTCTGAGATTATCCACAGCAGAATATTGATGCACTGGCCTCTCCGGTGTGCTTTATGGAGCCCCTGAAACACAACTTCTACCTCACATGCTTAATAAATGCATCTGTGTGGTTTTAACATTTCAACTTAACATAGCTTTCCCCCTCCCACAGTGTCCTTGCCACGCTTCTTAGGGGCAGTATCAAGATCTCTTGTAAGTTACTAAGATGAGAGCAGCAGTATCATTTTGTCATAACCACAGCACAGTTTGTCTCAGTTCTACACAATGCAGATCCCAGGAAGCAAACCAAGAACAGAAATCTGGGTTTGAGCTGTAGGACAAGAAAGCTACTCACCAACTCTGGCTATAGCTGAACCACGAGCAGTGTATTGGCTCAAGATCCTGCTTCGGAGCCAGATCACCTGGGCTCAAGTCTCAGAGCCACCCTATACTAGCTCCATGATTTTGGGTGAGTTAGAAGCCCTTATGGGCCTCAATTTTGTCTCTGCAGATAAAAATCATGCTTATCTTATTAGGCTGGTATGAGGAGTGAGATACTATACAGAAAGCCCTAGAACTTGGCCAGAAACCCCTAACTCTTCTGTATGTAACAGTGACCGAAATAGTCATCACTGCTATTATTAGTAACTCTAACACGCTACAAATTATTACCAAGCATGACAGGTCATCATGTCCATAAATTGATCTTTATTTCAGAAATCTGTCTAATGGTACACCAGTATTCTTTAGTTTGCATACAGCACCTTAATTCCTCAGCACAAGCCACATATCTTTGCTGCAATGCTGTTTTAAACGCGAGTGTAACTTCTATTCATTTCTGAATATGAAATAATTCCCCATACCAACCACCTTTTGAAAATTTCCTGTCCAGTCGTGGTCTTAGCTGTGATAACGAGGGCAGGGGGAGTAGAACAAAATGTCACCTAAAAGCAGTAGAAGCCATCTCTGGACCTCTGCACAGCTATCTGCCTCCAAAGCTCCTTCCCAGGCTCTGCGTTTGGTTTAGATTTCATTCGTAGTCAACTGACTGCTTGGGCTCAGTGTTTCTCTTAAATGGTTGATTACAGCTAAAAGAAAGCCCGTCATAACAACATAATGTTTATTTCTTCAATGCATTTTCTTGGTAGTGTCGTCATGACTTGAAAAAATTAAGTGTGAACATGTGCCACATGTTTACAGCCACAGAAGTCTACAGTGGGAAAGCAGGGAAAATAAGAATAGCTATGAAGTGATTATAAATCACCACCACACACCAGATAAGCTTAATCTCAGGTCATGAGACAAGAAAGTAAATAAAATGTTTAAAAGCAAACGCAATTTTCAAATTTGAATTTCAGTACTAAGATTCAAAGTCACAAAGGGCCGGTGACGTAGTTCAGGTGAGCAAATGCAAATGACACATTTCTGACCATTTCTATGTCTCTGGACTTCCTGTCTACAGTGCAGAAGGATGAGGTAGAAGACAAAAACCAAAGCCAAAGGTGAACAGGGCGTCAGGCCAAACCTCTACAAAGAGTAGACACACTATCTGGCCAGCTCCTCGAGAGGAGACGGGGTGCCTCTGTGACCAGGTCCCCTCAATTATCAAGCTGCTCTCTTAGTGGTAATCATTTCTGTAGGAACCAATGTTTTCCACCACAACGATTCTTCTAAAAACCTATGACCATGTATGTTTATAGGCTCAAGAGTTGATAAAAATTGCCAAATTTACTTACTGTGGATCTTCCTACTCCACAGTGCCATCTATGGTGTGACCTGCCTGCCCCACCCCCCAACTTGACTAACCCAACAGGTGACAATGATGTGATGGTTTTAATCGGATTTCTACAATTAGTGATGAGGTGAGGCTCTTTTATATATTTCCTAGACTACATATCTCATATATTTCTGCCTCTTGCATATACATCCTTATATATGCATATATACTATATGCACATATAGGTAACTATCTGTGTCTTACTCTGCATCTAAGATGTTGGCTGCCTGCTTTTCCATAACCTAGCTTATCTTTTCTTAATGACTTGTAGTAACAGTTTATGTGGGGCTGGTATTAGTTTTCTATCTTTTATATAAGCTTCAGTTTTGTTTCCTCATTACATAAAAGTTGTTAAGGCTAGGAATGTAACTTAGTAATGGAGTGTTTACCTAGCACGCACAAGGCCCTGAATTTGATCTCCAGCAAAAAAGAGAGGGGAAGGAAAGGGAGGAAGAAAAGTGTTATGGTTCGTGTCTGAATGTTGCCCCAAAGCCTCATGGGGGGGGCAGGCTTTTCTGAGGTCACTGAATCTAGAGTTTGTGACTGATTCATGGTCTAATGCTGGGATTAAGGGTGTGAGTGCCACACTCGCTATACAGTAGGCAGCTGGCATACAATACAAGGGACAGCAAGAAGCTTTCTCTCCCCTCCTCTCTTCCACAGCTCTGAACAGTTGCCCCTCTGCCATGTGTCAGCCCGCCTTGGAGCCAGCCAATTATAGACTGAAACCTCTACAGACTGAGCTAAATAAACGTTCCCTCCCTTAATTTTGGGTGTCAAGTGTTTTTTCTCAGCCACAAGTAATGAAGGAAGGGAGGGAGGGAGGGGAAGGAGAGAGGGAGCGAGGGAGGGTGGGAGGGAGGGAGGGAGGGAGGAAGGAGGGACGGAAAGATGGAGGGAGAGACAGAGGGAGGCAAGGAGGATAGTAATTTGTATTTGGTCAAAACTTCGAGGCTTCTGGGTTATGGGGCATATTTAGAAGGAACTGAATAAATATCATCACATTTATAACTGCCTCTGAGGTAAATGTGGTAAATGAATGCTTAGGGCTAGGTTTCCATGCTGCAGACAGCCTGGGGTTGAGCTCCAGAGCAGCACTGAGGTGCAGGGTGAGCACATGTGCTAGATGATCTAGGAACACAACACTTGTGCAGGGCCAGCAGCGCCACGAGAGAACAAGCTAGATATTAAGGCTCTGGCTTCCTCTGAAGCTCACGAATTATCAGATATATTTTACTTTTCTACTTAAATTCAGATCATAAAACTCCTCATGCTCATGCTTAATATTATTTTTTTTTGGTAATTCAATAAACACACCATTGGACATTTCGAGTTAGAATAGGCTCTCATTTTACATCAGGGAAAAACCAAGGCTCCCTAGATTCATACTGTGTGGACACCACTGCAGAGAATGACAATACAGAGTCCTGGTCCTTGTCACCCCTCTCCTCACTGGCCTTGGAAGACTTACTAACCTGAACCGCATCTCATCTATACCACAGCTCTGGCCACCATTCTTTCTTGACAGTTCCACGTGTCCCTTGCTCCTGAATCTCCATTCCCTGCTGGGACCGCCTTCCTGAGCTCCAGGTTCACACTTGCAGCTGTTTCAGAAAAATCTCTGCCTGTAAACCCTACATACAATCAAAACTCAACAGTGCCCTCTTCCCAGTACTTCCCCTGCCTTCTGCATTTTCAGGCTGTGTGTACTACCCCTGTCAGTAGCAGTACAAGCCTGAAACCTGGAAGACAGTGCAGACACTCACCTCTCCCTCCTTTGCTTTAGGTCCAGCAAGATGTTGCATGCAATCAGGAGTCTCTCTTGAGCTCTGCTAAGTCCCTTTTCCTCTCCAGGACCACCATCTCAGTCTCAGAAAACCTCCCCTCACCCTGCTCACCAGGATGACCCCCGGGCCACTGCTCTGCACTGCGGACATCAGCAGCAGGGCAAGGTGGCTGATGTACAAGCCTGGTGCCTGGGTTTCCTCTGCCTAAAACCCTGCCCCACCCATTATCCAGTTGGGTGATTCTCAGAGGGGATGGCTCCGCCTGCTGGGGAACACTTTGGAAATCTTAGGGGCACTTATTTTTTGGCACTGGGGACTGAACCAAAACCTTTTGTTTTTTTTCTTTCTTGAAATAGAACCTTTGTATGGAGCTACATCCTCAGCCTTCCCCCCTTTCCCTCCCTCTTCTCCTCCCATCCCTTTCTATCTCCCTCTCATCCCTCTTTCCTTCATTCTTTATCAGCACTAGGGACTCAACCCAGGCTCTTTACACTGAGCTACACCTCCAGCCCTTGCACCTTTTTTTGGGACAGGATCTCACTAAGTCGCTAGACTACCCAGCTTAGGCTCAAACTTGTCATCCTCCGGCCTCAGCTTCCCAGAGTGCCAGGATTACAGGTGTGCAGCACAATGTCCAATTTAGGGGACATTAATTATCACCATGACTGGGAGGTCACCACTGAGGGTAAACAGCAGACAAGGTAGGCACTTACCATGCACAAAGCTGCACCCACAATAAAAAATCCCAGCTCCTACCCAATTTTTGAAAATCCCACTGGACAGGCTTTCTAAATAGAAAGACAGTGTATAGTCATCTGGGTCCTTTGGTGGCAGAGAGGCAGGCTGGTCAATGAAGGCGGCGGCCAGCAGTCTCCTCCTACAGTCTTCTCCAGGCACCTGCAGTGGAAACCTTCAGGCCCTAAACTCCTGCTCACAGATGTCTGGTGCTGTTGGGATCAGCAAACAGCTGGAGCAACAGCCACACATGACAGTCCTAGTTTATTTTGTTGGTGTGGGCTTAGGAGAAAAACTTGCCCTCTGGTGTTTTCTTTTAACTATCACTTGGAGGAATGATGTTATTTTTAGGGGTTAGAAGACACCACAGAGGCTTACTTGGCAAATGAACACAATCTGTTCACCTCCACTTCACATGTTTATGTGAAAATCCTCACACTAGTAGCTGGGAGTTTTCAAACCCACTGGGAAGAGACTCCATAAACAGGTTGGGACAGGAAAACAAAACCCCCAGAATTACAAGGGTGCAAATTAACCCTGGAGCCAAGTAAGGAATTAGTGTCAACAGACAGAAAACAATAAAGTCAACCATATGCAAGGATTAAAGAAGTTCTGAAGAAGGGGAGTTCTGCTCAAGTTTTCTTAGGAAAGGACATCAAACCAGGCATTTTGGGGCCTCACAGCCTCCTACGCTAGCACTGGGGAGGAAGTTCCCTGTGCTCCAAGGACAATGGCACTCAAAATTCAGGACTCGAGAGAGGGGCACCATCAATTGAACTCACTCCTTGAGCTCTCAGATAATCAACTAATAGAGTCAAAATAATCTCATCACAAAGTAATAAATGCGCATGGCAAAAACCCACAGATATCCCATTCAACTGAATTACTCATTGCCTGTGCTTTTAAGATCATAATAAAGCATCAGACAATCTGTGAGGATTCCACGCCAGGGAGAAATACAAATTGGGCTCCTCCCTTCCACATGGAAATGAGAAGATTCTAAACTAATCAATTAGCTCAGCATTCCCTGCTCCTTCCACCCACCTCTGCATTATCACTCCTCTTCACAAAATTTCCTGGGCGCCCACTTACTAATCTGTGATCACGAACAGTAAATGAAAATCAAGTTCTCTACAGCATATGAGAGAAACCCTACATTGTAATGTAGGATGAACTGATTAAGAGCACTTAATCCAGCTAATTCTTAAAACCACGAGGCAGACGAGATGGAATGTCAGGAAGGAGGAACTTAGTTCTGATCACACAGAAAAACAGGTCCTGGCACTCGGCAGGCTGCCTTATTAATAACTATAGTAACCGCAGCACTTTTTGTTAAAAGAAAAATAAAATGCTTTGGTAGTTAGAATGAAGAACCAATCTTTAGGGAACTGAACTGAGAAGAATATACTTCCTTTTTAAAACTAAGTTGCTCAGGGATTGGGGAACCCCCTACAAGATGCCAAGTAACTCAAAGAGGAGGATGGTTTGTCTTTCTAAGACACATATCATCTCACCCCATCTTTTACATACTGGCAAATGATTGCAAACTGAGGTATATTAGGAATAAACTCATTATAAAAAACAATAAACACCCTCTACTGACCCAGCTCTTAGAAAGGGGTCTCAGAACCACTTCTAACTCTTAAAAATACTTGAGGCGTCCCTAAGAACGTTCCTTTATGTGGTTTTTCTTTATAGGTACTTATTATATTTGGAAATTTAAAGCTAAGACAAATAAGAATATTCAAGCAGGAATCATGACTGATGACACCATCAGTGGTCACTCGACCTCCGGAAAACTTCACTATGTGAGAACGTTAAGACTAAAAAAAGCAAACAAAGATCTTAGTGTTATTTTGAAAACAATCTGGACCTTGAGAATTCCCAGTGGAGCCACTGTCCTGGAGACACCAATGGTTGACAGAGACATGTTAGTGATACGGAGATGCCAACTCATCTAAAAACACTCCATGTGTATTATGTAGCAATAAAAAGTTATTTTTTAAGTGACAGATGCACTGAATCTTCCCAGAAGTACCACACCTTCCCACAAGCACCGAACCCAGGCTATGGCTGAGAGGCACTTTGGACTAGAGGCTCAGAGCACGGATGGTCACTTTCCAAGTGGCTGAGGGTGGGTTACCTAATCTCAGTGTCTTACGTTCCTCTTAGGATAAAAAGGAAGACTAACAGTATTTATCTAGTAGGATCTCCATAGGAACCAAAACAGATGCCTGAGATACTCAATAAATGGCTGTTGTCATCATACCTTCTTTTGTGATGTACAGGTACCCTAAAAGTTTCAGTAGAGCAGCACACTCAAACTTCAGAAATACAAGCACTATAATCTTACTCAAAAAAATCACTTTTAATTTTGTATATTTCAAAAACAGTCATGTGTGGCTTAAAGACAAAGACATATTCTGAGAAATGCACTTCCTGGTGATTCTAACCCTGTGTACTCATCATAAAACGTATTTACACCAACTAAGATGGCTACAGTGACACTAGGCAATATGACTTGATGGGATCACTGTCCCATATGCTGTCCACTGACTGAAATGTCATTACATGGCACATGACTGTCATAAAATTTTAATTTTGGTTTCAGTCCTCACTAAAAATGGCAAATGCTTCCTCAAACAAGAATTAAGTTACTAATCTCATAGTGAGGTGGGGAATGAGTACACAGTAATTCTTACAGGCAGAAAAATATATGTTACCATTAAGACTTAGGAAACAAGGCTACAATCTGGACATGTATCCCGAAATGCCTGTTGGGAGCTTAATCCCCAATGCAACAGTACTTGGACACAAGGCTGTCTCAGAAGTGTTCAGGCTCAGCTTTCATACGTGGATTAAAGCGATTGTAAAAGGGCTTGGCAGAGGGAGCTCGGTCCTCTTTGCCTGTCTGCTTTCTGCCAAGTTGGGACACATTACTCCTCCCCTCCAGGGGATGCAGCAGGAAGAAACCATCATGGAGGCAAAGACCAGGCTCTCACCAGACATCAAACTTATACATGCTTTGGTTCTTGGATTTTCCAGCTTCCAGAACTGTGAGAAATAAGTCTGTTTTTTTTGTAAACAACCCAGTCTCCAGCATCTCGTATTAGCACAAAATGGACCAAGACAGACATTTATTGAATACATACTATGTTCCAGGAAGATTAAAAAACACACATGATGTCGAACCAAGAGCGCACACACAGTCTACCACAGGAAGGCAAGGACTAGGTTGACACAGCATGTATCCCGCTATGGTAAAGTATTCTTCCTGACAGTGCAATGAATTTGTTCCTATCCCTTGTCATTAATTCTGTTCATCAGCAAGAAGTCCAACTATCTACAGCTTTGTTTTTGCACCAGCTCTTCAATATTGGATATTTATTAGGCTTTTCCATCTTTGTAAATCGTAAATTGTCCTTTCAACATCCATAACGACAAGCATTTCGACCCATGCCCTCTATTTACATATCACAGTAACAGCCTCTTATTTAGATGTCAAATTCCAGCTACTAAAAACTCAGACCCACACACACAACAAGAAGCCAAAGTAATTGTCAAAATCATAATACTTTCCATAAACTTCAGTCCCCTTTGGAGAGTCCCTTAGGCCAGAGCTGTTGTTACTTTATACACACATACAAGGAGTTTGTTCATCTGTTTTTTCAGCAGATTAGAAGTACAAAAATCAGAGGAGCAATTTGTAAATATGATACTCACCTTCATGAATTCTTCTAAAGTTACAAATCAATGCTAATGGGTTTCCTGAATGAAATTAGTTTTAATATAACCAGGAAGGACTACTGCCAAGAAAGTATTTCACACATCTGAACTCCTACATGCTGTGTCCTTTGGCCTAGTGAAAGACCGTTTTCATTTTCTCATTGTCACAAAAGACTGAAAATTAAAAACTACACTCAATTCTATACTTGAAATTTTCTTGAAATTTTTCTTAAAAATTCTAGTCCATGCTCAGCACTCACTTGCTTAAACAGGTATCACTTATATCTGTAATAAATAACAGCTGATGTTAACATGCATAGGAAAAAGATGAAAAATGAACTCATTATAAGATTGTTGGTTACTGTTATTCGTTGAAATGTTAGAAAAAATTCTAAAATTTATATACAGCAGGTTTCTTGTTGTTTTGTTTTGTTTTGTTTTTTTTCATGATCCTTGCAGGGTATTTCTTTTATTTTTTAATTTTTTTTATTTTAAAGACAAAAGAATGGAAACATATCAACAATCAAAAAGATTTAACCAGAATAACTCAAAAGCAATAAAGGAAATATATCACTACAGAGAAGATAGTAGGGAATGAACAATGGTTGCTGTATTACATAATGTTATCTTGAAGCTGGTTACTCAGTTACACAAATAAAGGCATGTATGGTTGATCAATCAGTTTTCTCTGCCCTCATCCCCACTGTTCTCCCACACAAGCAGTCCTCTTCCCTCTGATATTAACTGTACTTTTTGGTTTATTTACTCCCTTGGGCTCTCACATTGGGAAGACACATGGCTGCTTCAAATTATGCTGTAACAAACATGGGTGCACACAAATTACTATGGCATTAGGTGGAAAAGCACCCATCTTCAAAGACGGTAGATAGTCAGGGACTACAGCAGGTTTTAAAAATGTTTTAATCATTATTTTTTCTCCTATAACTTTTAGACATTTGTAGACTAGAAAGGAAAATTAAATGTGATTATTCATCTCATGTAACTGAAGCCAAGATGCTTTTGGGAGCATCAGTCTTTCAAATGATTGACTTGTGTCAACCTTTTGTGTGGATACGCATTTGTTCTGGATTTTTATGGGTTTTAGAATTGATCCAGAAATTACATGTGAAAATTATGTACAGTTAGAAGTGCAATATGCAAAATAGTCATGGCAGAAGGCATAGACCCTGTGGATAACTGTAGTCCTGCAAAGCACCAGAACGGCCTTAACTTCTCTGACGTGACTTTTATTTATTGTGTTATTTTTACGTTTGTACACTTATCGGGGGCTGGCATTTATATTAATTAAAATTGGCTTTTGTTTTAGGAATAAATTCCTCCTTTCCTCTCTTTTCCTTCCCCTATGGCCCAACAGGCTTATAAATAAATCCACAGCCCTGAGAGGGGCCTTGAGGAGATCTGAGCAGACATTTCATCTGAATTTGCTGAGCCTGGTTTTATCTTAACAGCCTTCATTCTCTTGGGACCACATCTGGGCAAGCAAAGTGAGGAGAGAAATAGAATAATTAGATCAATGATGTCAACAACCCACACCACTGTCCACGACCAAAACCTTCACATTTTAATCGGAAGTTGAGAAGGGAGTCTATCTTTTTGTTTTTAACCTGAATTACCTTCCCAGTTTTCTCCTTTTGGCCAGGGTACCAATATCACCTGCTTGAGAGGCCTGTTACACAGATAATTAATGTGAGAGGCATGTGCGCCCTGATCTCTTGGGCCTCATTTTCCAAGCCAAAATCCAGGATTTAAAATCTAAAACTGAAGGAATATTTTAGAACCAGGTGGTACCAGAAAATCTGAGACATGTGGTCATCACAGCTGAGACACGGCCCATCTCTCTCAGCCCCTAATCCACACTGGACAGACTTTTTCAACAACAGAAAGAGCAGGCTTGACCCCAGTGTAATGAAGGAGTCTTGGAACTTGATGTTACCCATTGAGAACATGAAATGGAGGGGCCACACAGGGCTTCAGGGCAGCACAGCTGCAGAGACAACATGGCAGGAGCAGGAGTAGGAGCAGGAGCAGTCAAGCTGAATATACGTGATCCAACAGCACAACCACAACATGGGCCCCATTAGGTAAGGTATAGGTAAGAGCTAATGAACTGGACCTAATTTTCCAACCTGGACAAGGAATAAGCTCTGCTATAATGGGTCTCCTAGGCAATTCAAATACAGACATTACAGCATGGCTCAATGAACAAAACTCTTTTACAAAGGAGCCAACTTCCTTGCGACTCTCAAGGAGTTTAAATGGGAGGTAGCTTTTAGGTTTGAGGCCCTTTAAAACTCTTACACAAATTATCGGCAATAATGAAACTTCAAAATACTCCTGCATTTAGATTTTTAATTAAAAAAATATATATCCACACAAAAACACATATATACATGTGTGTATTTTCCACTAGGAAACTCGAGCTAGGTACCTATGGTTTGTCTGTAATAATCTATCACACTATGATACTATAACCCAGTGGCCAGCCCTAGACAATAGCAGATGCTTTAAGAGAAAGAATTGAGCCCTTTTAGCCAATTATACAATTACACAATATGACCATGTTTACATTATCAAAGGGAGGCAGACCAAATTACCTAGCTACTTCAAATTAATAACCCCATTTACCTCAATTATCTGGCAGGCAGGGTCTAAATAATCTGAGCAATTACTTCAATTCGTTCAGACAGTATAGATTTGGCCTGTGCATCCAGAAGTGATTTTTCCTTCCAGAACACTTCTACCATCAGCAAATATCAAAATGCACAACAGCAAACTCACATCAGCTTTGTCTACAAGCAGCGTAAGCAAATTTTCTCCATTATCTGTCAGATTAAAATTTATTATACTCTTAATCATCTAGTTTCAAAGTTTTTTTTTTTTTTTTTTTTTAACCCTCCTGAAAAAAATTCATAGCGTCATAGGATTTTTGAACTAGAAAAGTACTGAACAGGGTCCCGGATCTGAAAGCTAGCTACCATCAGAAGCCCAAGCAAGAATCCTGCCTATTAACCCAGCACCAGTAAGAGAGGGTGGCCCAAAGCCCAAACCTTGGGGTTCAAGTCCTAGCTCTACCACTTGCCTATGGCAAGATCTTGGCCTTTAAGAAACTCAGCAAGTCCCTTAAGTTCTCTGAGCCTCAAGGACCTCATCTGTACAATGGTGCTGATCCTGGAACTTCACTTACAGAGTCAACACACCAATTAAGTGAGAAGCCATGTGGTGCGCTCAGCACAGTCCTTGGCACACAGCTACTGTGTTTAAGCACTTATTTTTACTACTACAGACTCATTATCTTCAATGGTTTCCCTCAAAAGGACGTGCCCTTGTCCCCCACCCAGAACCTGTGAATATCACTATACATGGCAAATGATGTGGTTAAATTAAGGATCTTGGGAAGAAAAGTATCAATTATCTAGGCAGACCCTAAATGCAATTACATGTAACCTTGTAACAGACAGGTAGGGTGGTTTAGAGACAGACACAGAAGGGGCCACAGACACACATGGCAGAAGGCAACGTGCACAGCAAACAGAGATGCAGCGACCGGCCAAGGAATCCTGCAGCACCAAAAGCTGGAAGAAACAAAGAATGACTTTGCCTTTGCCTTCTAGAGCCTCCAGATGGTGTGTGGTCTTGTGACACCTTTACTTCCAACTTCTGGTCTCCAGAACTGTGACAGACATTTCTGTTGCTTCGTGTAGTTTTGTTTTTGAGACAGGGTCTCACTATGTAGTTCAAACTGGCCTTGAACTCACTATGTAGCCCAAGCTGGCTTCAAACTCTCAGTGATCCTCCTGCTTCAGCCTCTCAAGTGCTGGGATTACAGCTGTGCACCACCATGCCCAGCTTTCTGTTGCTTTAAACCACATTTGTGGTGATTTGTTACAGCATCAGGGGGAAGCTAATACAGCTTAATAGATACAGTTCCCATTGGACCACTGATCTGTGTGTTGATGGTATTAACAATGACAATGAAAAGGCACAAAGTGGAAAGTGCCTGGAAATGGCAATCATTTTGTCAAGCTGAGCCTGACAGAAGTAAAAAGGCAAGAAAATGCAAGTGGTGATGAGGTTTGAAAGACAGGATTCAGGGAATTTAATAAATTAAGCATGCAGCTGGAGGCTCCCTCTTAAATGGATCTTAACAACCAGCTACAGAAATGTACAATACCAATGTACTGGTTGTTTCCAAGTAACATCTTTATCCATTCAACACTCTACACTTTTTATCTGCCTTCAGTATGCTTGGGATTTCTACAACTTCTTAACTGTATGGGTTGATATTTTTATAAATTTGGGGAAATGCTTGGCCATTATCTCTTCAAAGACTGCTTCAAATCACCTCCCTCTCCGCTCCTGAAAATCCAATTACACATCTTACTAGATCATTCATGGGGTCCCACTGCCACCTAGGTTTTCCCCGGATATGCTATTCCTCCCCTCTGCCCTTCAGTCTGAATGGTCTCCATTAACCCTTCTCCTTTCCTACCCGATACAGTCTTCTGTCAGACCTCCACCCATGCCATTCTTAATTTCAGATGTTTCCTCATAACAGCATACCTCTGTAGTTATTCTCTGTGCATCTCAATTCTCCACTGAAATTTTCTATATTTTAACTTTTTAAGCATATCAGTCATAGTTTGTTAATGAGGCTTTGTATGGGGCCTGGAAAATGAGCCCGGGATCTAAGTGTTCTACCACTGTGCTACATCCCTGCCCTCTTTTATTTTTTACTTTGTGACAAGGCTTTGCTAACTCACCTAGGCTGGCTTCAAACTTGCAGTCCTCCTGCCTTGGTCTCCTGGGGAGCTAAGATCACAGGTGTGTCCACCATACCCAACTTAATCATGGTTATTTAAAAATTCTTTTATTGTCAAATTCAATTCTGTTAATTCTAGACCATCTGTGAATTTGTTTTTCTTTTTTCTTTTATTTTGAGGGTCACACTGGCAGGCCTAATAATGTCTCATTGGATATTACACATCATATATTAAAAAACTGAAGAGATTTTCTGATGAAGAGATGACTCTCCCTTCCTTTCTCCAGGAAGGCAGAGTAGGGTTTGAGGGTCAGGGCTGATCACCTAAGCCAATCATGGACTGGTAGAAGACTCAGATTCTAGGTCTACCCTTTTGGCCAAGACTTAACGCCCTTCAGGATTATCAACAACCCAGTGTGTTCACCATCCTCCCGCCCCTTCCGCCCCCACAAGCAGACGCTGAGCTTTAATCCTTATTATCTCGGCAACGTAAGACTGAACGCTCCTGCTCTTCACAGGCTTTCTACTTTGATGCTGAACTCCACGTCCCATACAGCTGCAGAATTTATCGACTGTCTCAAGGAGAAAACCAACTGTATACCTGGGGCTCTAAAGACGCACTTTTGTCTCGCTAGTCCATCCCATGAGACCCCCAAAAGCTCTACTGGTTTGTTTTTCTCAGAGTAGTGAAGCAAAAATCCAGGGTCTTCCCAGAACTTAAAATAAAAGCCCCCCAGAATAAAACCGCTGCAGATCATCTGCTCACCTTGCCACGGTCCCCTCCTTCCTGAATCTCAGCACCCCCATCCCTTACTATTGCAGTGCTTCTTAAATGTCTCTAAACAAGCCCCTAAACATTTTTATATGGTGTTTCTTGTTCTTTTTGAGATCACTAATTTGCCTCAAACTACCCAATCTAACCAAAGGTAGAAATTCCTTTTCTAATATTTTTCAAAGCAGTTTCAGGATAGTATTTCCCTTTTTAAATGTACATAAAGAATAAGAAACATTATTTTTTTACATTGATCATTTAGACCAGAGGTGGATATGCTATTGTGAGCCAGCTACATCCAGCCCACTGCCTTTTTTTGTAAATAAAGTTTTACTGGAACACAGCCATGTCCATTCATTTCCATATTGTGCATGGCTGCTTTGGCACTACAAAAGATTTTAAACAGCTGAGTAGTTGCAACAGAGACCACATAATCCACAAAGCCCCAGTTTTTTCTCTCCTTTTACTTCATGGAATAAAGTTGTCCATGTGCTCTGTCTGCAATGGAAAAAACTGAGGCTGAGACAGACTCAGTGACTTGCAAGGTAACTTTGGGGTAAAAACTGCATCCATAGACCCCCAATTCTTATTCTGGCTGCCTCTCTACTCTTGGAAGTTTCTTCGTATCACAATGATTTTCTATAACCATTTTTCATGATTAGTTCCACAAGGAGGGGTGAGCTTGAAGGAGACAGTCACAAGAAGAAGAAAAAGAGGTGTGCCAGCGAACACAACTCTCTGGAATATTTGGGGAATTTTGACAGTCTCCTTGGAAATATGCTAAAACAAGTAACAGAAGGCAACTATTCAAGGATGCCATTTTGAGGTTAGAATATCTTAATATTTCATAGGGGTCTTTGTTGTTGATGTTCAGAAAATGAACATGTAAGGCGGAACAATGAAAAGAATCCTGAAGAATGTGTTCAGTTTTTTGCCATTTGATTGCTGAAAGCTTTCATCAAGGCAATTCTCTGAGCTGAGGGGAAACATTCCCACCCGAGGATGGCGGCTCTGGGACACACACACGCACACATGCACACACACACGCAAACATGCCATGCCTGAGTAAAAGAAACAATTTTTAAAAATCTGATACAGCTCCAAACTTGTTTTTTTTTTTATCTTCTTCCCTCCACCGTTGTTTCTGCTTAATACAAATACATGGTAATTTGCTTCTTTTTAATAAAACTGTACAGAGTGGTACAACTTAGCACCCCATGTCAATGACAGGTGCTGAAATCTTCACAATTATAACCTCGCCAAAATTATCACACACACACAGACCTACTGGAAGCAGCCAGCTTGTCTTTTTTCACTTCACCCTATCCAGAAGGCTCAGCAGCACGTGTGTGTGTCCTGCTAACTGTGGAGCCCCATCTTCCCAGGGACGGCTTGGGAGGGCAAAGCAACATATAAGAAAAAGACTAATACGATACAGAAATCACCCCCTCGTGAAAAGAGTAACTCCTGTAGAGCAGGGAGGGAAGGAAAAGCCCTCAAGGCCTCCCTCATTCCATTTCATAGTTGTTTCTCTCAGAGCTTAATTTTTCTAAAGACAGAAAACACAAAAGCAAAACATTTTAGCCCACATTTCTTTGAATGAGCTACTAAGTGCCCATCCCTCCGTATCATTCCCAAGCTCTGAATTCTTCAATAACTCGCCAGTGCCCACTTTTGGAGTCCACACCCCTAACTGCAGCATACACGGGGCTCCATGGTCCTGTGTCTCTCATTACTTTCCTTTATCAGCCAGTGTCTACTTGAATGGTCTGTTCTTGCAATGAAGGACACTTCTTAAATGCACCATCTGTGATTCCCAACTTGCAAAGCCACAGTTACACCTGAGGACTGTATTCCTACTTCAGAATTCTACATTTGAAAAAGTTATAGCATTTTACTGTAAAGGTGTAATAAACTCTCTATAGACATTTACTTATGATGGTAAAAATATACCAAGTATTACTAAATTATAAAGCCCTAGGACCCCTCCCCAGTGTCATCAACTCTAAGTTCCCAACCAGAGTTTCGTGACACCCATACCAGAATGCACAGGGGTCTATGTTCTCTCTGACAAACAGCACCAAGAAGGTGGTGTCAGGGAAGCAGCCATTCCCCACCCTCCCCCTATGGCCCACTCCTGATTTTCAAAGAAAACACCCTCAGAAATCAACCCACTTGATAGGAGTTTCTTTCAGCCTGTTGCCAGAGAATTTCAAAAACGTCTTGTCTTAGTTACTTTTCTTATTGCTGTGACAAATTACCCATCACCCAAAGTTAAAGGAGGAAAGGTTTATTTTGGCTGACAGTTTGTACAGGTTTCAGTCCCTAGTCAGTTGGCTCCAAGGAAGGGTGGCCTACGGTAGAGGGGCATCACAGAGGAGAAACAGTTCATGGCGAAGCAGGGCAAACAGAAGGCAGCAACCAGCAAGCAACAACAGCAATAGAAGCAGCAGCCTGCTTCTCCCTTACGCCTTCCAGCCTACCCACCTTTTGGGTGGTGCCACACCTTAATCCCAGCATCACATACCCCAGATCCAGACACCTCCAAAAAGCTCCATCTATCACAGCATGAGGCTATAAGGGGTATCTGGATACAAGCATGACACATACCTCCAAACAAGACTGAAAGCTTAGGAGCTCAGTGGCACAGCACCTGCCTGGCAAGCGCAAGGTCCTAAATTCAATTCCCAGTACCAAAAAAAAAAAAGAATGAAAGCTTTGTAAGGCAAGGATTGTACTAATGTACGTGTACACACACAGACATATATACACAGACCCACAGATACACAGAGACAGACACATATCAACACATACAGAGAGACACACACACTTAAACATGGGCACCACAAGACACAGTACCAGGAAACCACAAAATTGTATTTGAGCCCACAACACTAATGTAACTGAGGAATTAAAACAAAAGAAAACCATGGAATCTAACATTTTAAAATATAGTCTTTGAAAGAGCATCTTAAATATTAAATAAACAACGGTTATGAAAGGAAGGAGTTAAAATCCTCAATATGTAAAAGCTTTAAAATCAGTCAACAAAACCCACACATCCTAACAGAAAATAAATAAGACCTCCCACCAAAAAGAAATTGAACTATTTTTTAAAAACATAAGTGATTAGTAATAAGAGCTTTAAAAGAGTTCAACCTTACAACCAGCAGAGAAATGCTACCATGGGGAGAAAAGGGGTCGGAGAAATGGGCTTTGTGGCTGGCAAAAGGTAGATTAATCTCTAGCACACTTGCTTTTGTGGAAAAAAGCATCTCAGAAAAAGGTCTTGTCTTTGCATGAGTCCTCCTGGGACATGGCAAGCATTCAACAAATCTTGAGTAAGTGCATGAAAGCAGATTTCTGTTAGTCCTACAACCATGAGTATTGTCAACAGCTTTCTTCTTCTACAAAGTCAAGTCAGCAGCAGCTGCTCCCATTCCTGTGTGCCTTTCCTTTAGAAGATGGTGTCTGTTTCCCATCCAGCTGATGTAGGGCTATCCCTTGTGACTTTCCTTGACCAACATATGTAGCCAAAGGGAGACTGTGCCCTTTCCAGGCCCAGGCCCAGGCCCTTAGAAGCATGACAGCCTCCACTTTTACCCTTTGGGACCCAGCTCAGGCCAGACTACTAAATATAAGACACATGAAAAGAGAGACCATCTGGAGGAGCACCAAGATGCCCCGGGATCAGCTGCCAGACATGTGTGCACAGAACCATTCTGCGTCTTCCATTCTGGTTCCCAGCTGAGACAGCCCCACAAGTGGCCTTGGCTGATACCACATGGAACAGACTCACCCTGCTGAGCCCAACCAAGCCACAGAATCATGGCAAGGGAAGCACGGTTTGAACTTTGGGGTAGTTGACTTAGCAAAAGATAACTGGAACAATATGTACCAAGTTCTTTTAGACAACGAATGCCTAATATAAGGCAAGACACAGTGATCATACTACAGGGAAAGAGGGCAGAACACAAAGGGAGGACATGGACACAAAGGCCAGGTGGAGGGGGGACAACGTGACAGATCTCAAGGTCAATGCTTATTGTGGTGATGTGGAGATCATGTGAGCAGTGCGTGCGTGCATGTGTGTGTGTGTGTGTGTGTGTGTGTGTGTGGTGAAAGAGGGGAGGGTTTTAGGAAGAAGGGAGCCATTGCCACATCACATTCCTAAGACCACAGCCTGAGCTAAGGAGCCAGTGAAGTTGTAAAATACAGGGATGAACACAAAGATGCTGGAAAGAAGAACCAGGTGGATAGGATGATGCTGGAAGTGGTGGGAAGGGAGGAAAGTAAATGTTAGCATCTTCGTCTTTCAGTCTGGGGAAACCAAGAGCAAAAGGTCATCAGCATCTCACATAGGCAGAGGCCATGCACCGCACAAAGCCAGCTGTCCTGAGTAGCTGTCCCCCTGCTTGGACAGACTATATCAGAGTAAGTTCCACAGTTCCACACTCCTTACAGGTCCCCCCCCCAACATGGTGGCCCCTGCTACCTCTGCCCATGGGACACCATTCTCCCCTTCCTCTCTCTGTCCAGACAGACACTTGGGTCCTTCCTGATCCTCACCATGGGAAACACACTCCCACCCCAGGGTAAGCGCTCTGTAAGGGAAGGACAGGACCTGAACCCAGAGGAGGCTCACAGATTAAGGTACAGCACAGAAAGCAGTCTCAGGTGAGTTCCCAAAAGAGATACGGGCAACAGTATCACAGATGGCACCTAGAGATTCAAAAGCCAAACATGGAAAGCCTTAGGCAAGGAAGAGTGAATGGAAATAAATTCAGATGGAAGAAAGAAAGAAAGAAAGGGACAGAGGAGAGTTGTTCACAATCAAGGTCTCTGGCAAACAGCAGGGAGGGGACACAGGAGGAGGAGGCAGTAAGGGCCTGTGTCCCTCACTCCCACTGTGTAACATTTTGGCAACACCCATGTGCAGAGTACAGAGTACACGGAGGGGAAAGAGGCAGGGAGAAGCAGACTGGCTCTTACGCCTAACCCCAAATTAATTCCTCAGCAAACCTTTCCCATTCATTACCGTCATCTTTTCTTCATAAATCAAGTCTGCCAGACACCAAAACTGGAGCATTCAGGAAGTGCTGACTCAAAACACAAACATCAATACAGAGCCTGCCGCCCCAGGATGCTAACGGGGTGAGACGTATTTATATTCTACAGTTGGCGGTGCCACGGCTCACTTTTCACTTTCTAGAAATTCTGTCAGCTTAATTTATGTGGCTCATACCTCACTCCCTTTCAGGCGACAGGATTTTTATCTTTTTCATTTGGAAACTTATCTTTAGGATTTTCCAAATCCTCACCATCATAAATTTTTGATATACTGAGTCCCATCTTGAGTTTTCTGCAGAAAAGCAGGGCTCTCTTACAGGGTATCTGAATGCACCCCAGGATTATGAGACGTGCCCTGCGCCATGATCCGGCATCGGATCCTAACAGCACTGACAGTGACAGGGACACACTGCGACACTTGGTGCCATGTTTGGTTGCAAGCCACTGAAACACTTTAGGATTTTTTCCGTATCTTACTGTCTTTAGATCATGCACTTGTGTAAGTCAACTCAAGCAGAGCAGTGAGGTAGGGGAAAAAGTATTTCCTTGCTGTAACCCACTGTCTGAGTTGAAAATTAAAAAAAAAAAAAACCTTTACTCAGGAAAAGGATAAAGCTAAAATCGGACCTTAAATTAAAAATGGTAAGGAAATTGTGACTAGCTGAAGCCAATTCACACTGAGCTAATTATCACCAATCATAAAAAATGACTTATAAGAGGCCCTGATGGCCCAGTACAATGGAGCAATTAAATCTTTATAACTGCGACGAAAAAAAGCCACATAATTAGATGAAGCCAGCAAAGGGCAGTACACTTCCCTTTCCTGTGGCTGACCCATAAGGGCAGGCAAACGGCCACATCCACCCTGCCAAAAGGCCAACCTCCCCCTACTCAGCCTGTCTGAACCACATCCAGCACCAGACCACTGAGACGGGGTTTCCTTTGGCAAAAGCCACTAACAACCCCTGAGCTCCCTGTCTACCTCAAGTCCCAATATGCACAAAAAAGACAGCACCTGTACCCTACAGGTACCTTCCTGTTCACATGTCAAACAGAGCTGTCTAATGAAGGGGTGAGGGTATGGCTTCTGGATCAAGACAGACACTGAGGTTCACATCCTGGCTGTGCTCTACTCCCTAGCAGTTTTCTCATCTGCAAGGTGGGCGTAATCACAGCAGGTACTTCATCGAAGGTTATGAGGATGAAACAAGTCAATATATGTGAAGGTTGTGAACAGTTATTGCTGTTACTAAGTGGCATCACCAGCCAGTTGTGAGGCTGTCACACTTATCCAGGCAAGACAAGTCCAGGACACTGGCCACAGGAATAGAGAAAACAAGGCAATACCAAGAGGCACTGCAAAGGTAGGGGCATGGCATTCAACTAAAGCTTGGTGCAGGAGGAAGGAGCTGGAGATATGGAGCAGACCTCCAAGACGCCATACCAAGGAATGTGGGAGAATGGGCTCCATGGAGGGAAGGAGAATGAGGGAAGACCATGAGCTTGGGACAGATGCCCAAGACTGAAGCCCCTTGAGGATTCTGGGAAGATGACTGTGGCCCCTGCCTGGCTTGCTTGCCTTAAACATGAAGCTGCTTTTTCCTTCTTCACACACCAACATGGACAGGACATAGAGCCAAGGCCAGCCTCACAGCAACATGGGACAAGTAATCACGGCAACATATTCCAAGCACTCTTTGTTCACACAGAGACATTTCCAACTAGCCCATCTAAAGCTAAAAGAACAGAGATTTCTGCTGCTACTCAAATGACACAACTACAGCTGGAATCCAACTTCTCATTTGCCAAACAAACAAAATCAATATTCACCAGAGGAATGTAACTGAATCCATAATGTAAAATCACAATGTCCAGGATATAATCCAGAAAAAGTGCTCTATACTCAAGAAAAATGGTAATTCATGAAGATCTGTTACCTAAATGTTAATATTCACAAAAATTTCATCCTAAGTATTATAACTACTCTCAATACTTATCCAAGTTATGAGTTGTTCAAGGCTAAAAGTCAGGCAAGCAAAAAATGCTGAGCAAAGTTTCACAGTTTTACTGTACTCACACAAAAAATATATAGCTGCTGCCCAATCTTTACATCTATTCTCAGATGTGGCACAATAAAGCAAATAATCTTAATATGCATCACTTTTCTTCTAGGACGAAGTTATACTCTAGGACCAAACTTCTAACCAAAACCCAGTTTTTCAAGAAAGACAGTAATACATTATTAGAAATCAAAACTTACCATGCCTATGTACTACCACAGATCATTCTACAATAAAAAGTGAAAATGAACCACAGGATATAGTCTATATTGTGCAGCAGGAAGGGGGAATATGCACAGTGGTCACCATGATAGGTTTCAAAGTCAGTCCAACCTCACAACATAGAAGTTTTAAACTTTTATTCTTTGAGTTTGAAAGATCTTAAAATGTGGTTTAGAGGGATATCCTCCTTTATAAAACATGCTCCTAGAAAACTTACAGGAGTGTTTCTTTTCCCGTCACTTTCACTAGCACCTACGCAGGACCTGAGAATTCACTTCACACATACACATCACGGCCCCTTTCAGATCAGAGTGTATCTTGCTACAGCCTTTGTTAGGGACAATGTGATCAGTGCAAGGCAGCTTCCAAACTTCTGGTTCTTATACGTAATGTTTTTCTCTTCCTTCTCAGTTTCCTAATAGCTAATGCAGCATTATATAAAGTTAAGCAAAAATTAAAATTAAAATTAAAAACTCCCTGAGGAATTCAGAAGGGAAAGTCACATAGTGAGGCATATTCTGTTTACAAAATCTGGGACTTTGCCTTTAAAAAAAACAGGTGTTAGGACAGGAAGTCACTGAGCGGGGCGATGTGTCCCTCTCCACATAGCCTTTCTTCCTATGACCAAGGGCTTGGAAATGAAATAGGTATTAATTAAGCACTGAATATAAGGAAGCAACAGAAACCATCTAATAAGCAGATACAAATCAGAGCCAGGAATCTGTGCCCCAGTCCTTGCTTTTGTGGGAAAAAGAAATAAGAACCAAATTTTCTGAACAAGACTCCATTTAAACAACTGAGGCCAGGAAGAGGACAGAACTTGGAGACACCCACAGGGTCACAGGAACTTCTTTGTTTTTTTTTGTTTTTTTTTTTTTTTTGCGGTACTGGGGATCGAACTCAGGACCCTGCGCTTGCTAGGCAAGCGCTTATTCCACTGAGCTATATCCCCAGCCCCCTATTTCCCCCCCCCCACAGGAACTTCTGACAAACATATGGCAGGAGGAACAGACCAGGAGGCACTCATAAGAACTTAGCTAGAACATTCTGGAATTACAAAGAACAATTGGCCTGACTAAGGTGTGGAACCTCAGCAAAGCCAAGACAATCCTCACTAATGTTTCCCACTCCAGGTGAACGTGATTTTCTGTTTGAAATAGAGATGGGCTTTGTCTTGACACATGATGATATTCACAGACCTACATTCTGGTCTCCCAACTACACAGGAACGATGACTGCTGAGCCTGAAGTTGTTAACTGATCAAAATCTGGGAAAAGGGGCCATTATAGAGCCATGGTGACACCAGGAGGCACCAAGAACTCCGGATTCTTCCAGCAGCGAGTACTAGTTTGACTGGTCATGGGTAAATCGTTTCTCCATGGATGGCCACAGTTTCCTCATCTGAACAGGTCTGGCCTTGGCTACCATGACCTCAGAGGGTCTTCTCTCTTCCAAAGGTTACTGGGAAACCACTGTTGTTGTAAATTTCCTCATCAATAACACCCATTTCCTACTTAGATTTTCTGAGGAAATAACTTTGCACAACCGTCACAACCAGCGTGTGCACACGCATGCACACACATGCATGCGCAAATAATAATGTCAGATTGCAATCTCTTATCTATTTTTTTAGCTCAATTCAACACTGTTGGACACAGTACACTACCTCCACCCAACAACGAGGCAAGATGCCATGATATGGTCACTGGGAATGCTGTTTAGCACTAAATTCCAAAACTGATCATCTTACTGCATCTACTGACAAATGCAGTAAGACTCAAAGTTTATTAATGCATGATTAAATAATCTAAAGCCCATAAAACATTCTGTATTCTTGCAAGTGCTCTGTTGGTATAAAACCCTATTACTCTCCCCTGTACTGCAGGATCCTGCCTCAGAGAGGCTTCCTGAAGTCTCCTCTCTCTTTATCCTGCCCCGTCCTCCTAGCTTATACCTCTGGGCTGCCCTTGCTAGGCAACATTGACTTCTCTGACCAACGCCTGTAGCCTGAGCAACGTGGGTGGTGTCCATTCTATAGTGCTGTCAGCCACTAGTATGATGCCACCTGTCAATATCCTAAAGGTGGACGGGAACCTACAGCGAGGATTAGTACAAACACCCTCATTTTGCAGACGAGAGAATAAAAGTGCAAGGGATCATTTACATCATTCCTGTCTTGGGCAGGAAATTCCATACCAGCACTGAACTCTTCTCTATATTTGGGGTGACAAAAATAGCTACCACTTACTAATAATTATCTGTGGGCCTAGCCAATGTCTCCTCTGATAGAGAACTTTATTCTAACACCAAGAATTCAAGATAAGAAACTGAGACACAGAGAGGCCAAGTAGCTCACCCAAGGCCACAGAACAGAGGAAGGACATGCCTCCCAGCAGGTCTGCAGGGCTCAAGCCAGATCTGTGCTGCACCAAAGCTCATGCTTTTAATCACCCCATGAACTCTACCTCCTGATGTGCAGGGTGATGGGCTGATAAATACCTACTGATTAGTTAATGCTGCTTTATTTGCCTTCCTCCCTCAAGGTAAACCCAGGCTGAGTCTGGGCCCGCGAGGATGCCTGCATGCCCTAAAAGCCAGCCAACCCTCTGGTGATGAGTGGTGTTGGGACAAAGGGCTAGAGATCTTGGGTGTCTGATGGCCACTTTAAAGCACTCAAGGAGAGGTACAGAAGGAAAATAGGCTCCCATTCAAAGCAATTTTTAACTCACTGATCTACCACACAATGCAATGTCAAAGTCAAGAGTGCCCGGCCACTACTGTTTGCAAAATTCAGTACTTGTTTACAAAAGCACCATTTATCTACTCAGCATTCCCTATGCACCCAACATTCCTTACGAAGCCAGACAACATCCAAACAAATAGTAGTGCATTCTTTCAGGATAGGAGCATAAACTGAATCAGTTCCATTTTTTCCTAGAGCCACAATATATAGGCCTAGCAATGGAGCAGCAGGAGCAGCAGAAATGGTACTGTTCCTTGTACGCATGGCATACTTGAATTTTGCTTCTTGGCCCCACAGGTTCTGGATCTGCTGGAAAATACTTCCCCCAGGAGACACTTCCCCCAGGAGACACAGCTGTGATTTTAGGGTGCCAGAAGCTGAGACTGCTCCTTGGCCACTGTGCAATACAAATGCCATAGAAATAAAAGGTAGCCAGGCATAGTGGCACATTCCTGTAATGCTACCCCCTCAGGAGGCTGAGGCAGGAGGATCGTTTGGAGTTCAAGGCCAGCCTGGGCTACAAAGTGAGTTCAAGACTAGCCTGAACTGCATAGTGAAACCCTGTCTCAAAAAGACAAAAAAAAAAAAAAAGAAAAGAAAGAAAAGGCAAACAAGGTGACCGCCCTACTGGCTGAGCTGAGTGACCCTAATTTCCAAGGGGAAACTGAACTCCTGCTTTATGATGCAGGGTGGGAAGTTTTAAGAAACAGTATGGCTAGACAACAGAGTCACCAGAGTGTCTTTCATTCCTTCTCTAAGAGTAAGCATCAGCAGAAAACTGAAGCCACTGAGACACAGTGACAAAGTGAGACAGAGAGAAACACAGAAGACTTAGGTTCCTTGATCATTCTACCAGGCAGAAAATATCACAGCTACATGCAGGGCTGGCTGAGAGCAAAAAGCAAGTCCCAGCACTTACGGTCTCCGTATCTACACAAGGCTAATTCCATACATCGGACTAAACAGGAAAGTAATTCATGCCCCTACCCAGAGACCAATACCACGCCAAGAGGAACTTTACATTTTCTAGGGACAGTGAGAGCGCATAAAGCCCAGCTGCAGCATGGCAGGCAGAAACAAGACTGCTTTGTTGTTATGTCACGGTACCAGTGTCAGAAGCATGAGCAGAGGCTGCAAATTTGAAGGGCAGGGTGTGTAGTTCACTGCTTGTTTGCTGCCTTCAGCTCCAAATCCATCCTTCTAGGTGCTATTTTGTGCAGTGGGGAGTAGGCTCCTCCAGCAGGGGAAATGATAAGAGGGCAGGAAAGGGGAGAAGGGACTGCTTTGTTGTAGTACTGCATCCTGGAAGTCCAGGTGATGCCAACCTCCACATCCATCGACATTCTCGGAACAACCTCACCCAGCTCATGGCTGATCCTGAGGGTACTGCAGTTAATGAGACAGAAACAGACTCTATCTTCAAGGTACTTAAAACCCAGCAAAGGAAAGAGACACTGAATAAATAAAGAACTGTGGCACTACCATGATACACACAGATTCTCAAGACAGCCAGTTGTGGAAGCTCTGCTCCAAAGCCCCACTGTCAATGGAATGGTTACACGCTGGCTTTTTTGGCTAGGGACATAATTATATAAAAATAGTGGTAACAAACAACATTCAGAGGGCCAACTTAATGTCATCTGAAGTCGATTCACTTTTAAAGAAGGTTATTGTGCATATGCAAGATATTTTAAATCATTCTGCACTGTAGAATTTTAGTATTAACCATTTTATTCATTTAGTCGCTCAATCAATACTCTCAGCGTTGAGGCGCTGAGGACTCAGCAGTGAGCATGGCAAAGCGGGGGACACCATAATTAGCAGCTAAATGATACAAGAGTAAGAATGCAGAAGATATAAGTTCCATGAAAAAAATAAACCAGAGAAGCGAGGGTGAACAAGTCCAGAGGGGGCGCTGTTTTGTGCAGAGCAGGAGGAAGTTGTTCTGAGTAGAGACTCTGAGGACTGGAAGGAATGAGCCCTGAGAAAGACCTGGAACAAAGGCTTCCAAGCAGAGAACACCCCTACAAAGAAACACCCTTGGTCACATGATACAAGCGATACTTGGAGCAGTGCTACTGTCAAAGGACACTCCATCGTGAGGCCGAGAAGGGGTTTTGCCTGTTTGCAGCAATCCTCCCAGTCAGTCATGGCTCCGAGGCTGAGCTCCTGTTCCCACTTTGTACATGGTGATTTTTCTTTACTTTCAATTTGCATCGCAAGCTGGAGAGAAATGAATTACATCCCCCTGGGTTTCTCCGTTCTGTACAATTAAGAAAAGCTATTTCTTAGTCACAAGGCAGATGACGACACCAAGATTTCCCATTTTCTCTCCACAGGGAGGCTGTCATCACTCAATATTAATTGATCCCACTTTTTATCCATAAAGCAATGGTTGAAACAAATTTTTGGTCACAAAAATGGCAACGATTACACTGTTAAGGTAAATTATTAATGGCGTCCCCACTAATGCATGTTCACGTGCACACAGCTTCAGCGGCCTCAATTCACGTGGTTTTCCTTTAATGGGGAAAAATGAGTAAATTATTACATTCCTTCCATGACCGGATAAATCACCAGTGCCCATCTCATTTAAGGTTTGCCAGGGACTCTCCACCATTTCAGTGCAACTAGGAGCACACAGAATGGGTGTAATATGCCCGAGTTCTCAGCAGGACAGCACGTCAATCGAATGCAATTTTATTTCCCTGCTAGAGAACCGATAAAGTAAAAACAGCATGAAGATACAAGAAACTCAAAAACTGAGGCGGGCGATCTTGTTTGTGTTTGCACGCATGTATTTCCATAGATAAAAAATTGATTTTTTTTTTTAGACAGAGAAACCGAATTAAAGGAACCTAGTTTTAAAAAGAAAGGGAAAAAAAACCATCCAGTCAACAGTGCACAGTGAACAGAGCACCTGTGGGAAGTGCCAAACTCATTACTACTGACGGTGATGAGATGCAGCATCCAGCGAAGAACAGGCCTCAAGTTCAAGGGAGGGCCATGCTGCCGCCCTTCTGACCCCTCTATCACTTATTTATGTTTGTGCTGGGCCTTGTAGAAGGCTAACCACCAGCCATTTGCATTTTGTCAATATACTGAAATGTCACAAATCTTCCCTTCTACAGATGGAGGCCAGGCTTAGCAACTTTAAGCCATGCTGGTGAAATCCATGGTCCAAGTGAAGTTCTCTCTTAAACATATAATTTAGTCTTGAGAAGAGAAGCGCTGTGAGCCTCAGAGGCCTATGGCATGAAATTACAGATGTGACGGCTGTGTCTCCATGGCATCAAGGAAATGATGAGGATGGAAAAATGAACACGGCAATCATGTGCTTCCAGGCTCGCAGAAAAATCGCTGTGGAGATCACTCTTGTTAATAGCCTTTAAGGACCAATGCATCTATCTTCCAGGGGCTGTGTGTTGGCTGCTAAGGACTCACTCTTTCCTCTGGAAAATGAACCAAGTACCTGCTTCTCCAAGATAACACAGATCCTACTAGGGATGTGCCCAAGATGGGTTTCAAATATGAGAAAACAAACACTGAACTAGGACATTAATCACAACAGAATTTGATGGGATATTTTAGGTTCTGTTTCCTGCACCAAGAGATCTCACCATATTGTTCACCCAAATTCTCAATATAGAGCCAGAGAAAGGGTAAGTCTTTAGTAAATAATGAATAAATTTTGTTGAATGACCTTGCCAAGTAAGACCACTTCCTTCAGTAAGTAAAAGCCTCTCAACAAGCATGCCAGTTCCTTTAGGAACATGTACCAATCTTTCATCAAAAGCAACATGCATTCTTCATGGCCCCATACAGTATACACGCTTATGAGCTAATTCTTAATTTATCTCCATGATGCCAAATTGAAACAATCCCATTCCTCTTAACAGGAAGAGCCAATGAGACTCTTCAACTAATGTATTGTCCTCCTGATGAGCCATATGTATGTGTCTGAAAAGATTGTTCATACAACAGAATGGAAAAAAACAACTCAGCTGCTGGTAAGTACAGAAAGTCCTCTTTGCCTACGTAATTTTTATCAGGAGATCAGCCCTGCAAAGAACAATGTGTCTGAAACACAGAACTGAGGAAATGACCTTCTAGACTTAACAGTAGTGACATATACCTTGAAGCCAGACTCGTCCACCTTTTCATAACAGAATTGCTTTTGAACGTATTTCAAAGATAAAATTCAACCAGTCTCCTTTCTTCTGAAGCATCAGTGAAATCTGGCCACATGATACTGGGCCCCCACTGAACTTGGGTAAAACCTCATGGAGAGAAATTCTGAAGCAATATCCATAATCATAATTAGCAGGGTGCATAGAACATTAGCTTATTTTCTGTTCTGCTTTAACCAAATTAGATAAAATTACCACTATCACAGGGCTGCTTTTATGAATCCCTGCAGAAAAATAATTTGGCTTTGCTTTGACAGATAACAGTCATCACCAAGGAATTTCATTTTACTGGAGGAAGCCTCAAGTTGCTGAAATTTACAGCCTGGGTTTATACTCACACAGCTCTGAGCCCATTTTCACACAAGACTGAATGTTGTTTTGTGGTCTGGACATAAGAGTAGCTGGGAAAAAGAGCATGAAGAATTTTTACATTAAGAGAAGAATGCAAAGAATGCCTGGCTTCCCTTCAATCTAATCGTATTACCCCTATTAGTGAGGATGTAATAATAACATTACCACTAATAGCACACGGGGTTACAACATCAAAAGCACCCACTCAGAAGACACATCGAGCAGCTTGGTTAGGAAGATTTAGAGCCGTGTCACACATATTATCTCATTTATCTTACAAAATCCCTGCAAACTGTACAATCATATTTATTTGCTGTGAGACACGTTTTATGAGAACCAATCTCCTTACCACTCTTTACGTATTCTGTTTAAAAACAAGGTCTTTTTTTAGCACACTTCCCAACCAGAGCTTCAACTCACAACTCTTGCCACTGACTTCCTTGCAAGAGACTTAAGAAAGCAAAAACCAACCCTTATCAAGTACAGAAACTGGAAACAAAAATGAAACCCAGGTAGGAAATTAACTAAGTTCATGGTACCCAATAACTGTTTTTGCCCAAACTGAAATTAAATAAATACACATACACTCCGTCTCTGTGAAAACTCTGCTGCACAATTTATTAATGAGCAGTGAAAGGAAACAGAAGCTGAAAGTGGGTCAGAAGAAACTGTTTAATC
This sequence comes from Dinomys branickii, assembly GCA_004027595.1. Lineage (NCBI taxonomy): Eukaryota > Metazoa > Chordata > Mammalia > Rodentia > Dinomyidae > Dinomys > Dinomys branickii. The sequence continues at coordinate 109,917 of PVLD010003460.1, read as the reverse complement.
TAATAGTCTGCAAATAATATGGAAGGGAGCAGATGGTTTCACAGAAGTCACCGCTACCTAGAAGACCAAAGAGTGACTTTCCAGGAAAGAAAAGTTTTCCTACTCTACTGCAGCACTATTTTTAGCAAAAGAGGAGTCTTTATTCAATACAGGATAAGCTCTGAGCTTGGCATGTTTACAAAACTGTTACTAATGCCCAAGTTCACAATTAGCTCTCTAAATCTGAGCTGGAGGTTAAACCTATCTCTACTTACAGCCAGCAATAAACAGAAGTCAACACTATGCTCCAGTGGGTTATTAACCAACATTCATAACCTTGGACATAAGTGGTGCCCAACAGGTGATGGGCAGTGTGAAGTCAAGTGGCTTCTAACCCTCTGAGGCCCTAGACAGCGACAAGACACACAATGCAGCCAGCAGCTCTACAATGCAGGGGTCACCCTGCAACTGAGCCTCACTGTCCAGCACACAGAGCTAAAATCAGCACCCATGGAGGTGTAAGGATTAACTGAGCAAAAGAGAGACAACACCCAGTCCCTATTTACCTGCCCACAAGAGGTTCGCCCACAGGTAGGTAAGGTCTCCCTAGAACAGCACACAAAGGGGAAGCCTTCACTGCTGGAGTCTTCCAGTGACAAATCAAAGTCTCCCAGATCTCAAAGCCCTACTTGGGAGACCTTTGACACAGTCTGCATAGTCTGAGAGCAGAGGATTCACAAGAGGGCAAATCTGACTCTAGCCTGTTACACATTTGCAGCAGAGCTGTGGACATGCTGGATGACTTCACCGAGGCTTGTCTCTTTATTTGTAAACTCTGGATCCCCGTGAGGACTAACGTACACCAAGCATGGTGTGCGGCACCTTGGCTCTTCTGTCAACATTATCACATCATCGTCCAGGCGCACCAGGATGAGTCATCTGCAGGGGTCCCCGGGAAACCCAGGAACAGAGGAACAGAACGTCTTTGTGCCATTAAGATTAGGGGGTGTCACAGAAGGACCCTCTCTCCAGGATGAGCTGATGATTTGGAGCCTATGAAATGTCAACAGGCCCAACCCAGAATGCAGGGCCTCCTGCCTATGGTGCAGTATCAAAGTATGCTTTAGCCCTCCTCTCCAGGTACCTTTTCTCCTCCATGGCTTCTAACGTTCTGCTTCAAGGTTTGTTTGTGTCTTAGCTACCAAAAAATGCCATCAACATCAGTGACTTCATGCTCAGTTCTGCTCAAGAGTTGCAAATATTGTAGACAAATCTGTTGTGTTCTAAAGCTGCACACATGCTGTTTAGAGAGAGCTAATAAATACCTCATTAAGGGACGGCAAAACAAACACTTCAGGGTCCTTAAACCCCTATCTAAAGGAACCCCAGGGTGAAACCCACTTTAAACCAAGAACCCTCCTATAATGCAAATAACTCCCCATCCCCCCATGATTTCTCTTCATTTCCATCCCTTTCTTTGTGGGGCTTCCATGTGAAGGGGTGGGGGGTCTACACCTGCAGGCACCTGAACTCAGACATCAAGCCTAGCAACCCTCTGACACATCAGACAAACCCTGGTTCTATATTGTCAACCTCGGGTCATTTCTGCAGGGCTGGTCGCACTGGCAGGCAGCAGGCAAAGCAGTACAAATGGAAGGGTGGGGGGAGCAGGGAGAGACCTAAGTAAGGCAAAAAACCTCTTAAAAAAGAGGCCAGGAGGCAGATCTGACTGACCATACGTTCTAGGCCTGCTTTTGAAGTGACCAGCTAGTGTTACCTGTGAGGAGCCGTGGAACTGAAAATAAAGGCCTTGTATGGATAAGATGTAGCCAGGCCCTCAACGTGGTCAGTGTGTGCTGGGCACAGCCAGTCCATACTGTTCCTGAGCTATGCCCTCCTGCTCTTGAGAAAGATGAAGGGTACAGATATTCACTTACCCTGAGCTAAAAAGAGGCTCCGTGCCTCTCCTGGCTACAGACCTACACACTGGCCAGCAGGAAGCTGTGCCCTAACCCAACTCTCCTCCGACTCCAGCTGGGCCCTGGCAGCCGCTCTGCTCATTCACATCCACTCAGGCCCTCCTATCCTGGGTGCCTCCGTCCTCGTGTGTTCCTGCGCTGTGGGCAGCAGAATCCCCAGCCAAGTTTGCTCTAACTTAACATCAAACACACCCACAGGGCTTGTCAAAAGACAGACTGCAGAACCTCCACCCCTGGAGTTTCCAGCCCAGCAGATCAGGAGTAGGGACTAAGATTTTGCACTTCTAAGTCCACACATGCTGCTGCTCTTAGTGGGGGACCACCTCAGGAGAGCCACAGGGCCAGACCATGGGGAGCTAAGTCTCCGGCAGTCAGAAACGCTCTCCTCACTTGAGCCCCCGTATCTCACCGCTCTGGAACACTGCTCTCCCAGTGCGCTGCACCTACCGAGGGCATCTTACATACACGTCCACCTGGAAAGCCAGCCTCCTGACTGACCCTCTCCCTCCTGTCTTCACTTTCCTCTCTCAGGGACCAAGAACAGAACCACACGCCTGCCCCTCTGCTCTGCGGCTCCCATCCCCCATCTCTGGTCCAGGAGAAGCTTTCCCTCCTCTGGAAAGCCTCTCCTAAGAGCCCAGCCCTTGGGGTGGCTTGTCTACATGGATGACAAATTTTCACACAGCCACACCAGGGCCTTCTAACCTCTGCCAGGTCTCATACTCACACACCAGTCTGGGGAAGGACTAGGCTTCTAGGATCCAGAGGTGCTGCAGGCTTGAGTGGCTGTGAGGGCTTAAGGGAAATGCAATCTTCACACACTGTGACCCACCTGAAGGTCACCCAAGGGATTCCCATGCTCATACCAGCCACCTGGCCCTTTGCACGGACCATTCACCGGTTCACAACCTTGGTCACATCACCTGGAGTTCCACAAACTACTACAGTTGGGTCCCCTCCCTGGACTAATTTAATGCGTCTTGGCATGTAGCCTAGACATGGGCAAGTTTTAAACAAAGCTTCAGAATCATTGTGTCAACTTCTATTACAATTTTTAGGACTGTGACCACGGCCTATCCTCTCAAACGTATTACAAGCCACTTTAAGGAAATAAGCTGTAAGTTTATCATATATATATAGATATAGATATAGATATGTATTCACTGAATATCCACTCAGGTAAAAGAAATTTGTACTTCACAGTCTTTTAAGGTTCTCAGACTATGGTGTCCAGTCCAGCAACACTGGTAGCACCTAAGAAGCTGTCAGAAGTGTAGATTCCCAAGCCATGCCCCACACCTACTGAGTCAGAGGCTCGGAAGCTGGAGCCTAGCATCCTGTATTAGCAATGGAGGTGTGAGTCTAACGCACGCTTCAGTTTGAGAACCACCGCAATTAGATCTAAACTTGCTCGCTCTCTTGCCTGCAGGTTAACATAATTTTGGGTGATTCCTTGGAACTTGCCTATCACCTCGTTTCACGAGCCCTGTAAGCAGAAGTGCCAGGATTTTATAATTAACCACTAGGAACTCAAGCTCTTAGCAGCAGCAGCAGCAGCAGCAACAACAGAACTCAACTTCTTCACTTTCAGAACATACAGTATGTAAACTGTGGCCCATCTTTTCAGATTCGTCCTTTCCCCAGCTGCAAAGGCAGCGTGTGAGGGCAGCTCAACACCTGCCAAGTGCGTCTGTAGCTGTGTTTAGGGCTCGTGTTACCCAGACCCGAAGTTAAATTAAAAATGGACTTTATAATGATTCATTGCACAACATGCATGTTTTGAATCGTGGCTATCACCCCATGTTCTTATCATGACCACCCAAAATGCCAGCCGCCAAAAGCCAAGTATGAGCCTGGTCAGCACGATGCCGAAGAAAACATCCTAAAGGTCAGCTCTTAAAGACCCGTTGGAGAGGAAAACCACAAAGATGGGAATTTTAAAAATGTGGCCATGTGGCCTGACCCTAGAAACTAACGTGTATCATGGGAATGTTTCATACCCAAGAAATTCAAGAGGAGAAAAAGAAGACAAGCTTGGAAAGACAGGCAATGGAGCAGAGAGACTTTTGAACTTTTCGTGCTGAAGCCCTTTGATTTAGTTCAAACTCGCCACAGCCTACAGAAGCCTGAGAAACTGCTGCTCAGAAAGACCACAGTATATTCTGCGAGCTTCCACCACCTTCGTGGCCTGCCGCAGGGTAATTTTCTACCTCTCCAAACTCCATCTCTCACTGTATTTCTCTATGCTGCGGAAGTGACTCCACCCACCTCAAATGACTGTTATTAGTTTAACAGAGGTCAATACATCACTAATGCTTAACAAACAGTGGTTCTAACTGTTATATGTTAAAAACTTAAGCTACTGACTCACATACATTTTTGTTGGAGCTGTAAAATGGTACAAACACTCTGAAAAGCATGCAATGTCTTATCAAGGTAAATACACATTTACCAAACCACCCAACAATCCCACTCCTGTGTTTTATCTGTTCAACAGAAATGAAAACATATGTGTACACAAGGCTTGTTCACAGGTGTTCCCTGCAAGTTTTTTGTAACAGACCCAAGGCAGAAATACTCAAATGGTTAAGATTAAACAAATAGTATATCCAAACATTGGGCTATTACTCAGAAACAAAAGGCCCTTGATACATACAACAGCATACAATAAAAACATGCTGAGTTAGAGGCCAGACATGAGCACATACTGAATGATTCTACTGATGCTATTTTTCAAAAAAAAAGAAGCAAAGTGAAGGTAGAGCGACAAAAAGATCATAGTTGTGGAGGGCGGCAGCCGAGTGGGCTTTCTGGAGTGATAAGAACGTTCTCTTGATGTGGTGGTATTTCCACACATGTTCATATTCATCAGAACTCATCAAACTGTACTCTTAATACAGGTATATTTTACTGTATGTAAATTACAGCTCGATGTCTGTTCAAACACACACCACTGAGGTGTCATGCAGTGGGACTCACAGGTGGGCCGTGGGCTCTCTTTGAGCACAGCGAGCAAAGCCCGTGGGAAAAGACTGCGAACACCGGATTCCGGTCCCATTTACTATCCACCCCTGTCAGAGCAGTTTCTGATAGCTCAGTAGCACAAGCACCTGCCTGGCAAGTGCAAAGTCCTGAGTTTGATTCCAGTACCAAACAAAACAAAACAAAAAACAGAAAATAAAAAACCAAAGAACAGCAGTTTCTTTTTGAGGGAGAGGAAAAGGGAGGGGGAGTGCTTTCCTCCAACTCTCAGGGCTACTTGGATGATGGAATGACAGAATTATTTGAAAATGCTTTAAGCAGAATCGGAGTATCTGGTATATGACTTTCACACCATACGCTCAGGTGCCCAGCAAACCCATTTTCTCATCTACTCTCTGCCCTGCCTCACCCACAGCCAGGCCCTAGGATCACCTCCTGCTTCCTCTTGACCCACTCACTTCTCATCTCTACTGCAACCACGTTGGCCAAGGCCATCATCACTTTGGCTGGAGACTGAAATGACTTCCAAACGGGCTTCTTGCCTTGGTTTTGCCCCTTCCATGCTTTATTCTCACCCCAGAGAGGTTATTCCAGAATTTGATTTTTTTTTTTTTTGGTCTTTTTGACATAGGTTCTCACTATGCAATTCAGGCTGGCCTTGAACTCACTTTATATTGCAGGCTGGCCTTAAACTCACAGCAATCCTCCTGTCTCAGCCTCTCGAGTGCTGTGATTACAGGAATGCACCTCTATGCCCAGCCTCAGAATTTGATTCTGATCATGTAACTCTACTCTAAAAACCTTCAGTGCTCTTGAAAAGCCTGGGCTCCTTATCAGCCCAACACACAGCACCTTCTATTACTTCCTCTACCACTTACTTCTCCCTAAGGCCACATTCCGGCCCACTGAACCGCCTGCCATTCTCCGTATGTACAGTATCATCCCTAGTTTTCGTTCCTCCTGCAGGTTGCTCCTTCTGCCTGGAAGATTATCTGCTTTCACTCTCTCACTTCAATTGTTTTTTACCTGGCGAACTCCACACAAACATGTAGATCTCAATCCTGCTACCCTTCCATCAAGACAAGGGGTCCAGGGTCCCCTCTCTTACTACCACTTTAGCATTAAGCACTAGTTCTTCATCTGTAAGAGAATTTGAACCTATCTAGAGTAGCAGATGACCCCAATGCCATGGACTGAATTATATTCCCCCAAATTCGTATGTCAAAGCCCTAACTCCCAATGTAACCTGCACAGTATTTGGAAGAAGGAAGTAATTAAGGTCAAATGAGATCATAACGTTGGGGTCCTAATTCAGTAGGATCAGTGTCTGTATAAGGTGAGACACAAGCATGTGTGCATGTGCTCTTCTCCTCCCCACAGGCTCCCCCTGAGATGATACAGTAAGAAGACGGCTGTGTACAAGTCAGGAAAGACTGCCCACCATGCAGCAGGCCCAGCTCCAGTGAGGAGACCTCCCATCTTAAAAGAATTATGGGGAAATAAATGTGTGTTGTTTAAGCTACCCTGTCTATGTTATTTTGTTACAGTAGCCCAAGCCAACCAAGGCACTGGGAAGGTCTGCTATCTAGTTCACACTTAAATTTCCAGAACAGGGCATTTGATCCAAGGTCCACATCCAGTAAATACTTGTAGAATTAACCATCATCCTATGGTTGCTATGAAGCCGAGAGCAAACATTTATGATAAGATGGTATATTATTCTGAGTTAGAAATGCAGATTCTCACCTGCAGCCAAGTTTTCAGCCCTTGAAAACAGAGTAGAGGCAGTGGCACAGTGCCTGCCTTGCAAGTGTGAGGTCCTGAGTTCAATTTCCAGTAAAAAAGAAAACAGTGCAACAGCGTTATCTCATAGTTTCCTAAGAGGATGGCGATGTTCTCTGTCTGCACTGTCCCATATGCAGCCATCAAGACATGTGTCTACTGAGCCCTCGAAATGTGGCTCGTGTGACAGAGGAACTAAATTTTTAGTTTCATTTCCTTTTAATTAAGGATTACATTTAAAGAGCCATCTGGCTTGGGACTCCTGAACTTGACAATGCAGGATCAGACAGTTCAAGCAAGCCTCAAGCCCTGGCCACTGACCTCGTTATAAGACCGGTCACTGTGCCAACTGTCCTCAGCACCAAATGTATAAACCACAGTCAGTTCTCACAGAGCTGACACAGGTAGCTTTCAAGTAGTTTTAGAATGGCCTGGCACAGAGAAACTGGCAAAACACACACATAAAAGGGATAATGAGGCACCGTTTTGCAGAAATTGTGATGCTTTATGGGCCTCTGTCTGCGATGAAAACCATCAAAGGGCAGGTTCATCCCTCAGTGACCAGACTTACTTGAAAATTTAAGATCCAATCAAATCACCCAGAATTGAGATTTTGGCAGCTTATGTGCTTAGCTGTGAGAATCATGCTGCTCTTCCTCTGCCAACCCTACAAGTGAAACCACGGGTTCCAGTAGCATCCACACCAGCACAAGGCTTTGTGCAAGGGACAAACAAAGCTGTGGTTACTCTGGTAGAATTTTTTTAAAAGTTTTACATGGTCCCCTTCCTACCTAAGCCACCAGGTAGGCAATGGCCAACACCCTCTCCCTGACTTGAGTTTGCCTGAGTCAGAAGGGCATCTTCTCCATGAAAAATTACCATCTCCAGTGCCATTTTTAGAATCTCCTACAGAAGATTATGCCAAAATATGGAAGAAGTATATTCTTAGGCCCTTTTACGTGACAACACAAGTTTCTACCAAGAACATCCTCACACTTTAAATACATGTATTAGAGTTCAAGTGTTCTCCTTTGATAAAGCTGAAAAAATAGGAAAAACTGAGACCGAGAATATAATATCCCATCGCGGGAGTGGACACATAGAAGGCACGCAACAAACATTAGCTCCATGCTGCAGAATGGTGAATGAGCCTGTCAGAAAAATCTGGTGATGCTGTCAGGGCAATGAGTCTGAATGTGTAACATGTCCACCCACACTGACATCTACTGGGACCCAAGTAGTACGGACAGGCTCTTCTTTGCTAGAAAATACAAACAAGGAAGATGAACAAAATGATGCCCAGGGCTTAGTCTTTGCTCTGAAGGCAACACAGACAGGTTTAAGATGTGATGTAGTAAGAGTGTCCATGAAGATGGTATTGCCAAGCTACAGAAGAGAGCAATTTTGATGGGATGGATGTCGAAAGGAACTGATTCCACATGAATGGACCTGGCAAGCCCTCAGGGGTGGGGGCTGGTAAAGAAGGGAGGAAGCTGGAAAGGCAGCCACAGCACACTGTCCTCCAGGGGACAGGTGGGGGACAGTCCTCAAACGGCAAGGCCAAATTAAAGAAAGCTCTGAATGCCAGCTTGAAGCTCAACTTCATTTGCCTAGGGAAACCTGCCCAAGAGTTGAGCGTGATCAGATGCATCTTAGACAAACAGGTCCTACCACATCTAGAGGGTGATTTGGCAATTTATCAAGAGGACAGATGTTCACATCCCTCAACTTGGCAACTCCTGAAGAATTCACCAGAAATGTACACAAGGATTTATGTACAATATTGCTTATCACAACATTATTTATAATAGCTCAGAGCCCAAAAGAACTCGAATGTCCAATCAAAGGGGACTACTAAATAAATTACAGTATGCTGAGTGATTAAAACATAGGTACCCATTAAATTATACTTTCAGAATATAACAGGGTGCATCCCTCACTCTACAACGTTAAATTGCAAAAGAAGCAGGATGCAGAAATATATGTTGAGCATTCATTTGATAAATATTTATTGATTATCCTTTAAGTGCCAGGGTACAGTGAAGAATCAAAGAGACACAGCCCCTGTCCCCACAGGAAGGGATTCTACCTTTTAATGAAGGAAGGCAGACAGCAAAAAAGGGAACAAATGTCAATAAATAATACATTTAGCTCTTCAGACTCTTAAGAAGTGCCATACAGAAAATCAAGGGAGGGGAATGATGGAGAGTTGCAGATAAGGTAAAAATGTCAAACAGATGCTCAGGAAAAGCTTCGGAGAGAAGGAGTTAAGAAGATGAGGCAAGGAGATCTCTGGGAAGAACTTCCAGGCAAAGAAATGGGCAGTCCAAAAAAAAAACCCAGAAATGGGCCGTCCAATAGCCCAAAGCGTCTGGGGGCAGAGGGTGAGGACTTCCAGAAAGAGCAAGGTCAAGGCAGCAGAATATGAAAGACAACAGGCTGAAAGAAGGCTGAAAGAAGCTGCTGCCCCTCTGGAGAAGCGAGGGGCAGCCTAAAAGGGCTGGAAGCTATAATCTGAAGAACCAGGGCAGAAGCAGGGACCCAGGTGGGATTTCCCCAGGGCTGCCCCAGCACCTTATAATAGGTGTGTGTTCAGTTTATAATCAGAAAACAAATGATAATGCAATCAAAGCACAACGCAGAGAAGCCGCATGCTTGCTGCCACAGGCGCCCCAGGAAACAGACCAGGAGGTCAGGGAAGTGATTCCAATGGCGAGGGATGAAACACTGGGAAACAGAATGGCATGTGTTCATGGAGCTTAATAACAAGCAGAATTCCTGTTCTTACTAACAAAAGAAACATAACCAAGATGCAAAAGCTATGCAAAGGAGAAAAAAAGATTCCCCATGATCTCAGTACCCTCACAATCAGGATTTAACAACATGGAATAGTTTCCTCCCGTCTTTTCTCCTAGACGCGCTTTTCTTCTTCTCTTAGTTATACTCCAATACCCTGCACATTGCTGATTTGCACAGAGGTGCTGAATGAATAAATGGCAAATGCTCCAAACCTCTGTGTTACACTAGCTACACGAGATGCGTTTTCAGACACAGTCTGCATAGGCTGAGATAAAAGAACAGTAGCCAGTAGCCGTGGATAAACAGAAGCCAGGGCTACAATGACTGAAGCATCTGAGCTGGCTGGGTGAGAGGATGGTGGTGACATTAGTTTAAAGGGCACTGGAAGGGAGCAACTGGGTGAGGAAGACGCTGTGTTTGGTTTGAGTGACTGCAGGTATAAAGACGTCCTTGCAGAGATGCCCAGCTGCCCATCTCTCTTGCAGCTCAGGGAGCAGTGAAGCTTCTGCACAGGAATGATGGCAGCAGGAAGAGAAAAACAGAAGGAAAACAGGAATGTGGTGGAGGGAGAGGAGAAATACCACAAGGCCCTGCTCCTTCCACAGCACACACATACACACACATTCCCTCTTCCACTCTTTACAACCACCTAGGAGGTAGATACTCCCATCATTTTATAGATGGGGACACTGCAGGCCTGAGAGGCTCAGTGACTTACCCAGTGCAGAGCCAAGAGTCAAATTCAGACCTATGAGGACACTTCCCACTCCTTCCCCTCTATGTTCAAAGAAGCTTAAAATATACCCAGAAGCCCAGGGAGAGAGTGGTTTAGAATGCCTTAATGTTCCCAGTTTTTGCTCTTAACTTCCTAAGCCCAAAAAGAAGAGGGCTCTTTCTCTTACAAATATATATTTTATATATTCCCACCTTTAATGATGACCCACCAGGCTCTTGATTTCATGCACTGGAGTCTTCTTTCTGCTATTAGGCTAACTAGCTCCCGGGACCCAGGACATGCATCAATGTGACCACACACAGCAGAGGCTAAGCACATACCCTGGGAAGATAACCCTATCACTTGCCAGTCCCTCCAGGGCCATTCCCTGGTCTTTCAAGGCACTGGGCTCTGGGCCACAGTAGGTGACCCTGACTCCCTCTGTCTCAAGTACAGCAAAGCCAAACCCAGGGAGATAAGAGAGTGACAGTAGCCAGGTGATACTTGGCAGATGGAAGGCGAGGAGAGAAGGCAAACCTTGCTTGTCCATGGGGTTGCTACCAGAGCCTGCAAACTGTGGCGCACAGGCCAGATTCGGTCTGCCCGTGTGTACTTGCTGGCTTTAATGGTATAATTTTAACTTTAATTAGTTGCTGTCTTTTAAAATGTGAGAGGTTTTCCTATAAAAATCTGGAATTATGTAAGCTGTCTCCTAGGCAACCCACCCCCTCCCCAGCCTGTCACTCCTCCATTTATCCTAAGGAGGACAGGGCTGCACGGTGGAGTGGCCTAAGCACAAGGTCACCTAGAAAGCCAGAGCTGGCTGGCGTGTACTCACCGGCACTCAGCGTTGTGAACTCCAGGAAGCGGTATTCATAGGTCACATCTACCTTCGTTTCCACCTGAGGCCTCTTCAAAGTTGAATAAATATTCCCAGGCCGTTTCTCATCGCGTTTCTCCAACTTGTTCAGTCCACAACCCATTTCAGCAGCTGCCCACAGAATGAAAACAGAAAGGGGACAGGGGTGTAAATTTTTTTTTCCAGAGATTTTGTTTTGAAGCACCATAGTAGAGAAGCTCACCTAACCTTCCTGAAGAATACATAGAAGGCCTCAGCTCGTGAGACCTTGAGTATAACTTGGTACAGATCCTGAATACAGTGGACTATGTTCAGGCTGCTACTCTTTCTCTTAGGACACCATTACCAGCCATCCTGTGGCTTTTAAATGACAACAAAACAATACCCGTGTTACGTCCTTTTTCTCCATCTGAGGAAAATAATACCGCAGAGTGCCTTGGTTCCACTATAATCCATATACGTCATTTAAAAATGGGACCTAAAAAGCAATATGGTGCATTATGGTGTCAGCTGGTCTATTAGAGAAACAAGAGAGGTGTCACCTTCCCAATGGTTGCTAAGAGAGAATAATAAGTTGTTGTTACAGTTCCTAAACTCTAGCGCCCTTTCTACCCTCAACAGTAGTTATTTAGACAGGAGTTTATATTCATAAAACATCTCTAAAAAGTAGATGGCGGTATTTTTATGGGCCTTGTCTCAATGCCCCTTTTCTTCATTTTTAGACCAATCTGTAGGAAATAATAGTATGCTCTATGCTCTTAAGAGTCATTTCAGACCAAAATGAAAACTGACTGAGCACTAACAGCAGGGCCAGAAAGACTGGGAGCAGAAATTCATGTGTATTAGAGCGAAGATCTGCAGCTCCGTCTGCAAAGAAAATGGAGATGTTAAAGTCGCGTGCACGTAGGGTGGGCAGAGCTGCCACTCTCTCCCGGGATTCAAAACAACACAGGTTCTCTGTTCATTTAGGAGGCCGACACGCACGAGACGATCTTTCATCTACTCCTCCACACCTGAGTGGAAGGTGTTTTCCTGCTGTGCTCGGACTCTGATACTTCCCTCACTGGGCTCCCACTTGTGTACTGACTCCGAGGCTTCCCTCCTGGGCTCCAGTGTCACGGCCATCAGTCTGGTTCATGAAAAGATTAACTGGCCAAGAATATCATGCACAGAAACATGGTGACTGCTTCCTTTCAGAGATAAGAATTTCCTTCTGCTTAATTCATTCACAAGATATTCAATTTCCTAAGGCAATCTGGCAAGCTCCAGAAAAACACACTGAACCTCAAAAAAAGCAATGAGAGTGTGGGGTGGGGAGAGTGGGAGGCGATGGGTGGCGTAGTGACAACCAGGCTATACTTTTCAGTAATTAAAAAAGGAGTCTGGAAGAATGGATGGGAACAGAAAGGCTTACTTACGCCTTCATAAAGGAACATTAGTGTCCAAAGGCCTGAGCAGACATAATTTATGTGCAGCCTGCATGGACTGATTACTTGTAAAATACTCTGTAGTTCTGCAGATATAACAGCTGATGTTCAGAGGCCACAGACTTAACTGCTGCAGAGCAAGCCAACTGGCAACCGCCAGGGCAAATCAGACAGGAAATGAAATGGGAGGTTCCTGAGTGCTGGGAACAGGTGGCCGTGGTGAGATGGCACCACTGCCACTAGAACAAGATTGTAAAGAGGCCAAAATCTCACCATGGTGCTCATTCATGCAGATTTCCTGCACGTCTGTTATGGGCAAAGCACCATTAGAGATGCGGACAGCGTGGTCTTGGCCCTCAAGGAGTTTAGCCTGGCAAGGAAAGAAGGACATTTAAATTATAACCCAGGACAAGAAAGGCAGAATCCCAGAGAGAGGGCTTCAGAAAGGTTTTGCTGCACAAATCTGGAATGTGACTATGAAGAGATGCAGCAAAGGTCCATGAAGAACAGCGGTACGGGGGCAGGAAAGCATGCACTGGGGCTTGGAAAAGCCCAGTAGTCTGCAAAGACAGCCTAGGGGTAAGGGTGGCAGGGAGTCAGGGCTACCACCATTCATCCATGTAGTGCTTTCCTGAGAATGCAAAAAGGAGGCTGGTAGGGCCCTTTCTTCCAACAATGCAGCGGGACTTATACAGTGACTTTACAGAGTAGAGCAAGGGCTGCACATAAGACCTTACCCATCCCCTGGTGAGCAACCTTTACAACTGCATGTGCCTGGGGAAAAGTTGAGTGAAGCAGAACATTTTGAAACTGATCATGATTAGCGAGTCATATAAAGAAACATGGAGGTAGAATAAAATTTTCTTAGGTATGATACAAAAGCGCTAACCACAATAGGAAAATCTTGATAGAGTGGCACAGATTAAGATTAAAAATGTCTGTTCCTCAAAACACACTTTAAAGAGTAAAAAGACAATTCGGAGGCTGGATGAAAGTATAATACATTTAGCTAGTGTGAATGGGTCAACCAGCTCTCCAAAAAGAGAAATCTCTGATGGATAATGTTAGCACTTGTACTGTGCAGCTTTCAACCTACGAACCTGATGTCATGGGCCCGAGTTAGGAAGAAATACCACGCTTAGCTCTCACAAGCGGATCAGTTGGCTCCTGGCACCACTGCATGCACTCACCAGCGTGGTTCAGTCTGCAGAAGACTCCGACAAACCAGATAAGAAACAGACAGAACACAGCACCCCAAAGCAAAGCTGGGAAGTGCCAGAACACAGAGGTCACGGTGAGGACTGCACAGATGACTGCGGGAACAGATGAGAAGCGGCTTGATATCCTTGCTCACACAGAAGTGAAATGAAGATCACAGGGAAGTGTGACACACACCTCTAGAATAGCTTAAATGTTTTCAAAGCCAATAGTACAGGCTAAGTACCCCCAATCCAAAATTCCAAAATCTGAAATGCTCCAAAATGTAAAACTTTGTGGGAGATGATGCTCAAAAATGAGTTTTCACAGTTCACTCCTTGGAATTCGGATTTTCAGATGAGGGACACTCAACTGATAAAAGTCTAAGCAAATACTCCAGGATTCAAAAAGCTCCAAAATCAGAAACACTTCTGGTCTCAAGCACTTCATAGCTGGGCTACACAACTTGTACCAAGTGCTGGTGAGGATGAATCAAATGGAATTTCCCTACCTTGCTCATGACAGTGCACTTTGTACAACCTCTTTGGAAAACCAGAAATGCATAAGAAAACCATACAGTGTATTTGTACCCTGTGATCTCTAAACTTCCTGTCCTAGACACTGTATATGACAACAAAATTTGTCATGTGCACAAACATGAAGGCTCACAGTAGCCAGACGTGGTGACACATTATCTGTAATCCCAGTACTGTGGGAGACTGAGGCAGTAGGATTGCAAATTCAAGCACCACCTAGGCTATTTAGTGACTCCGCAAGGCTTGGTCTCAAAATAAAAAATAAAAAAGGCTAGCTAGAATGTAGCTCAGTGAGAAGGCCCTGGGGTCAAGTTCCTTTACAGAGGAGAAAAGGAAAGGAAAAGAAAAAAAGAGAGAAAGAAAGCAGGCAAGCTCACAATATCACTGTTCATAAAAGCCCAGGGCTAAAATCTCCCCACATAAAGGCCTTACAGAGGAGATAGTGTGGCATGTTCACACAACAAAATACTATGAAGCAAGGAAGACACAGAAACTAAGAGCACACAACATGGTGCATGCCCAAACTACAAAGGCAGCATTCATACGTGCTGTTACGTGTGCTCCTAGCAGGTACTTTTTTATCCCTTTGTGTAGCGCTCCAAAACGGACAAAACCACTCTAGTGTTAGAAGCTGGGGTACTGCCCGCCCTGGTAAACAGTCACTGAACGGGAGGAAGAGGGGCTTCTGGGGTCCTGATCATGCTGTTCCTTGACCTGGAGGTTACACATGTTACACAAGTGTTCAGTTTGTGACAATCACTGAGCCAATCAGTGGACAGCTTACTAAATTCACGTACTTTCCCAAGCTCAAATCTCACCAAAATACTCAAAAACACATAAATAATAGGTGGCCGTACAGCTGCACAAAAATACCCCTCACGATAAAGTTAGGTTGGAATAAAAGCAAGATACAAAATTTACATACTGAGTTTCAACTGTGAATTTAAACTGAAAGCAACGTTTATAGTAGGGATGTTCATCCGCGGTTAGCGTCTTCAGTAAAGTGGCTTGCAGCTACATTACAGAGTGGAGGACGCGGAAGAACTGTCTTCTGCATCAGGGTTAAGTCACGTTTATCCTGGGCCCAACCTGGGACACAATGGGCACAAGCTGAGGGGACACAGGTTGACAAGCAAGGGGATGTAGTCTGCCCTCACTCTGGAAGGCTGGCCACTGGGAGACCACCAAGAAGAAACCTCTTCCTCCAACAATCCTTCCATTTTTACTATTTTGTTATGTAAATTCCAGCATTACAGAGTTATTTTGCTGAAGTAAGAATTCCCCTTCAAAACTGCCAGTATCTTCAGGGAAAGGGCAATAAATTAGATTCCCATAGCCACTAACATTTTAGTGTGATTTAATTCTGTCTACAATTTTCTAGTTATTTTTTAAACTTTAATTTAATTTCTTCTCTGAAGGATAGGTCACCTAAAACCAGAAAGGAAAAGATGAGTAAGACACATCCAGAAAGAGTTAAGAGTAGAAAGGGGCAGGTTCCAAGAAGCATTAGAAAGATCTCCACTTTACAACTTTGAGTTTAAGGTCTCAATCAGACTGTTTTAAACTTGACGTCTCTGCTCAAGTTTCACCCAAAGGTTATGCACTTGATGTCAGAGGACATAAAGGGGCTCTGGGCAAATCATCTATGTGATGATGATTTGTAAATAGCTAGTAAATAGTGCTAGCCAGCAGAAGACCTACAATAACAATCTTTGGGAACTTCAACTTTAGAGATTTATTTCTTTGGAGTGTGTGCAACCCTGTTTAAGCAACTGCTTTTTAAAAAGCAGAGTGTTTTCTGGGAAGGAGACACACAAGGCAGTTGCAGGCTACCCTCGGCCCATCAATCTAGGAAAGACATTAACATCATTCCAAAAAAAATATCCATTACAGTCAGAAAATCTAGGTTACACAAAAAGGAAGAAAATAATATATAACAGCGCTTTACACCATAAGCTTCAGCACTGCTGTGCTGAACACCAAGCACCATGCTCATAGCAGCATCCAGCAAGAGGCTGGGATGGGTTGCACCTTTGATGGCAGCAGCAGAGGAGCAGAAGGAAGAGTCTGGGGAACAGGACTCTAGATGCAGGCAGGAGATACCAGGCACAGCAGCACATTCCCTCACTCACACTTTCAGGGGATGTTACCCTGGAAGCGTATCCCTCAGGGGTCAAGGTCTCTGGTAAAATGGAAAGTAAATAGTGAGATGGTTTTGAAATGTGGCTCCAGAATCTAAGACATCCCTTCCACTGTGCAGTGGGGTCGACGCCATCTCTCCACCTTTACATGCAGTCTGTACTCCACGACTACATGACCAAGGAGACATGAGAAGAGTCACCTGTGTCTCATGAGACCTCCCCCATGCACTTTATTGAGGGCCCATGGTGCTCCTGTAGGTCTTCCCCTCTGAATTCCCACAGTACCTCACACCAACCCCTCCAAGGGACCTCAGACTATGTATTTTGGATTTGGAGTTGACTGTTTTATCTACTTCGATGGACAGCTGAATAGGCATTGGGTTTTCTTCTGTCTTCTCAACAGCTCTCCCTATGCTATGTGTCTGAGTCTCCCTGGCAGCAAGGGATCAGAAGAAACTTTCTCAAGGTCTAAAGGGTAGAAAAGAGAGAGGAGTTATTTCTCCACCTGTGATGAAATGAGGGAAAACAGCCAAAATACACACAGTTCTAATTAGAACTAGAGTCTTTCTGAGGAGGATAAAAGAAAATCAGAGGAAGGTTCTGAGACTAACTGCATGGCGAAGCTGTTGAACACAGCAAATGACCAGAAAACCTTGGAAAATCAACATTTTGCGAGTCAAAGCTAAAGTGTAGTGTGTCAGCACACAGTGGACCACCTTCCCACCAGAGCTGTCAGCCCTGCAAGACAGGGAACTCAGGTTCCAAAATTGATTCATCCAACATCTACTCAAAGTCTGCTCAGAGTCAGGTCCTCAATTAACAGACAGAAAAAGTAGGAAGGCCACGCCCTGCTCTCATGAAGGTCACAGATAAAAGAGGGCAAAGATAAAGAGCACATACTATGCAGTACAGCTCGCTGTTCAGAAGTCTGGACAGAGCAGGAAGCATTCATAGAAAAATGCTGTTCCATGCTCACAGAGCACATCGCCATAGACTTGGCCCCAGATGAAATTGAAGAGCAATGGGACATAATATCCTTTGTTGTTTTAAGTGTGGAAATCGCTATTTTAGAAGTTACTTCTAATTTGTGTCTGAAATGCTTTCAAAGATGTCCATAACTCATTGGAAACTCATTTCAAAAGGATCACCTTCTAAAAATATTCAGTTACAGTTTATGAAAGGTTCAGTTTAAAAGCTCATTTTTTACTATCAAGTAAGCATGCGCACATCTAAATGATGGGGGCAATAAATGTAGTTATATTTTCAAATACAAATTAGTTTCATTAGGAGTGAGCCCTCATTTACCACACTTACCACTAATCTGCCACTAATCGGAGGCAGCCTGTAAAGCTAATTTTAGCAAATGCCAACAGCTCATGACAAGCAACCAGAGACAGAGCAATTATATGCAATGATGCTGGATGAGCTGGCAAACTCATCTCTTATTTCTACACTCAGATTCCATATTTGAAGATTTCAGTGTGCTTATTACATCATTTAGGGACTCTGCTGCCATTACAGTCTGAGTCTCTGCCCTCCATGCGCCTGGTACAGACAGGAGATCTTCACTCATAAGGCCTGTGAACTGCTCTCACCAGGGTTCAAGTATGGGTCCTCCCTGCACGTGCCCAGCGCTGAGTGAGGTATGGGAGCAGGCACTCCATGAGCTGCTGGCACTGAGGTTTGGGTCTGGGCTTCACTTGTGCCCTGACCTCCTGGAGGTCGCACACACAGGCAGTCTGTGATCACTGTTGGCATGGCCTGCATCTGGATCCTATGCACGTTGTGAACTGACTGGAGACACAGAATCAGATGGTCCACAAATTATTGACTCTGCAGTTCATGTCTGGGTTTTGCCTATATCCTGGCTGGGGTCACAGGACCACTGGTATAGGACTGTGCCACCAATGCAACTGGATTGTGGGTCATACACATGCCCTGAACTGTAAGGGATTGCTGGATCAGAACATCTACCATCAACTGACATCACAGTTTGGGTCTGAGACCTGGGAGAACTAGGTACACTTCACCATATATTGGAAGACCCCAGACTAAGCAGCATGTCTCAGTGGACACTGAGGGGCAGGCCTGACCACCAGGAAAACTAGGGCCACTAGCAACCTTTGCTGAATGGCCAGAGAAGAGGGAGACTAAGCATTCTGCCTCCATCATCAAACATGACAAGGAAAAGGGCTAAAACATAATCTCAGAACTCCACCCCACTCAGAACAAGTCCAGGACACATTGACATAGAAGAACTTGGTAAACACGCACCTGAAATTGATGAAATAATTGAAATGGAAGTAAAGAAACAACTCTATCAGGTCATAGATGAGATCAGATCAGACATAATCTCTCAGGCAAAAAATGAGATGACAATAATAATTAAAGAAATGCTCTGCACATCTAGAGAAGAAACATAATAAATAGATGAACATATGGATGGAAACATTACATGAGCAACATAGGAATGAATTAGAATGCATGAAACAGACACAAAGAGATTTCTAGGAAATCAAAACTTCCATTGCAGGCTTGTGTTATGGTTGATACATTGTGTCAACTTGGGGAGTCTAGAGGTTTGGCTGAGTGACTCAGCAGGAAGCCAGGGTGCTTACTTTGTACACATCCTGAGCCTGTGGAAGAGGAGGGCATGGAGGTTATGTGACAGCTACACGCCCCCTGGGTGGGTGTAGGCTGTTTAAAAGGTAAGGGAAAAAAAGAGGCTACTTGCAGCCACTTCCCTTTTGCTTGTTGTTTTTGCTGTGCTCTGCTGTCATGAACTGTTGCCCTCTGCTATGTGCTGCTCTGCCTCAGAACCAGCCAAGTATGGACTGAAACCTCCACAAACTGTAAGCTAAATAAACCTTTCCCTCCTTCATTTTGGGCGTTGGGTATTTTCTCTCAGCAATGAGAAAAAAGTAACCAAGACAGATTGCAAAACCGCTTGAATGAAGCCAAAGATAGAATTTCACGTCTTGAAGACAGCATGGCAACCAGTGAACATGAAAAAGGATCTCTTAAAATCAATAAGGATCCAGGAAAAATCAATTCAACAGCTGCAAGACAAGGCAAAGAGAAATAATGTCAGACTAATACGAGTCAATGAAACACCAGGAAGAGACACAAATGATATAAAAAGCATATTTGCAGAAATAATAGAAAATTTCCCAAGCATGGAAACAGAACCTGAGATACAGATAAATGGGGCATGTAGAACTCGTACTACTCATGACCATAATAAAACTACACCCAGACATATAATAATGAAGATCCCCGATCTCTGGCAAAGTAACAGAATATTAAAAGCTGCTAGAGAAAAGAAATAGATCACCTATAAAGGAAAGACTGTCAGAATCACGGTGAACTTCTCAACACAAACCATCCAATCAATAAGAGCTTGGAGCAGTTTTACAGGTCCTATGACAAAACAGCTTCCAACCAAGATTTATGTATCCTGCCAAATTATCCTTCAAGCTTAATGGAGAAATAAAATATTTCCACAACAAAGAGCAACTGAAGAACATCATGAGTGCCAAATCATCCTTATAAAAAGTACTAAAAGACATTCTAGACAGAGAAGAAAATGAACGCAATTTCAAGAACAATAATGAAAGAAACCCTCAAGAAGAGCAAGCAAGTAATCAGGTAGAAAATGTAAGAAACCAACAACAAGTAAATAACATGACAACGATAAGCCAAATGTACCAGTTATAACCATGAATGTAAATGGCCTCAATGCACCAGTCAAAAGAAATAGACTGGCAAGAGTGGATGAAGAAACAAACCCAACAACATGCTGTATACAGGGAACATATGTTACTCAAAAGGAAATCCACAGATTGAAAGTCAAAGGATGGGAAACAACCCTCTATGCAACAGGAACCCAGAAAATAGCAGGAGTAGCTATTATGTTTGCAGACAATGTAAACTTCAAACTGAGAAATATCAAAAGAGATAAAAAAGGTCACTGTCTTGGTTACTTTTCTCTCGCTGAGACAAAATACCCAACACCCAAAATGAAGGAAGGAAAGGTTTATTTAGCTTCCCGTTTGTGGAGGTTTCAGTCGATACTTGGCTGTCTCAGAGGCAGAATGGCACATGGCAGAGGGCAAACTGTTCAGGGCAGTAAACAACCAGCAAATGTGTGGAATTGCAGGCAAGTAGCCTCTTTCCTCTACCTTGTAAACAGTCTGCCCCTACCCAGGGGGTGTGTAGCTCTCACATAACCTCCATGCCCTCCTCTTCCACAGGCTCAGGATGTATACAAAGTAAGCACCCTGGCTTCCTGCTGAATCACTAGCTAACCTTTTAAACTTCCCAAATTAACACAATAAACAACATCCCAGAAAGGTAAGGGCATGTCATTTTGACCCCAAGATCTACAACTGCTGAGTTACTCAGCCAAACCTCCAGACTCCCCAAGTTGACACAATGTATCAACTGTAACAGTCACTACACACTTGTTGGGGAAAACTGAAAGAAAATAACAATCATAAACATGTATGCACCAAATATTGGAGCACCAAACTACATAAAACAAATCTTAACAGACAGGAAAACCCATATAATTAATAACACTCTTGTAATAGGGAACCTCAGCACCCACAAAGAGATAGGTCAACTGGACAAAAACTCAGCAGAGAAATAACAGATCTGAACCAAAGCTGAGAACAAATGGAGTTGGTAGATGCATACAGAGTGTTCCACCCCACAACATCAGAATACACATTTTTCTCAGCTGCACATGGGACTTTTCTAAAATAGACCACATTCTAGTCCATAGAGCATACTTACCTAAATGCAAAAGAATTGAAATTATCCCATGCATATTATCTGACCACAGTGCAATGAAATTGGAAATTAATGACACAAGGAACTCCAAAAACACCATAAACACTTAGAAATTAAACAGTAACCTCCTGAACAACCAATGGGTCACAGAAAAATTAAAAAATACCTACAAACAAATGAAAATGTAGCTACAACTTACCAGAATCTGTGGGATGCAATGAAAGCAGTCCTCAGAAGGAAATGTATAGCAGTGAACACACACATAAGGAAAACAGAAAGAGAAAAAATAAATAGCCTAATGCTGCACCTCAAACTTTTTTTAAAAAGAACAAGTCAAGGCCAAAGTCCAAAGAGGGGAGGAGATTATAAAGATCAGGGCAGAAATTAATGCACTTGAGACAAAGAAAACCCTACAAAAAAATAAATGAATCAAAGAGTTGGTTCTTTGAAAGAATAAATAAAATTGATAACCCCCTAGTCAACCTTATCAAAAAAGAACTCAAATTCATGCAATAAGGAATGAAAAGGATGAAATTACTACAGATTCTACAGAAATTCAGAAAATCATTAATTCCTACTTTGAAAATCTTTATTCCCATATGATAGAAGACTCAGAATGGACAGATTCTTAGAAATGTATGAATTACCAAGGTTGAGTCAAGAAGATATAAAAATCCTGAATAACCCAATATTGATTAATAAGATTGAAACTGTGATTAAATACTTAACAAAGAGAAGCCCAGGCCCTGATGGATTCACAGCAGATTTTTACAAGAAATTCAGAAAAGATTTAATACCAACACTCCTCAAACTCTTCAATGAAATTGAAAAGGAAGCAATTCTCTCTAACTCATTTTTGGAGGCAAGTATTATACTGATACCCAAACCAGAGAAAGACCCAACCAAGAAAGAGAACTACAGACCAATCTCCTTAATGAATATAGATGCAAAGATACTCAATAAAATACTAGCAAATAGAATGCAGCAAATCATCAAAAAAATCATACACCACAACCAAGTCAGACTCACTCCAGGAATGCAGAGATGGTTCAATATTGGCAAATCAATTAATGTTATACACCATATCAATAGAGCCAAAGACAAAAACCCTATGATCATCTCAATAGATGCAGAAAAAGCTTTTCACAAAGTTCAACATGCATTCGTGCCAGAAACTCTACAGAAAATAGAAATAGATGGTCTTTACCTCAACCTGATGAAAGCCATCTATGACAAACCAATAGGCAACATCACACTAAATGGACAAAAATTAAAAGCTTTTACTCTAAAATCAGGAACAAGACAAGGATGTCTGCTGTCACCACTCCTATTCAACATAGTTCTGGAAGCATTAGCCAGAACATTTAGACAAGAAAGAAAAATAAAAGGAATAAGGATAGGAAAGGAAGAAGTAAAACTACCGCTATTTGCAGATGACATGATACTTTACATGGAAGACCCCAAAAACTCCACAAGAAGATTCCTTGAATTAACTGACAAATTCAGCACTATAGCTGGATACAAAGTCAACGTCCAAAAATCAATAGCATTCCTATACACGAACAACAAACAGACAGAGAAATAAAGGAAACCATATCTTTCACAATAGCATCCAAGATATTAAAATATTTAGGAATCAATCTAACAAAAGAAGTAAAAGATCTTTTCAATGAGAACTACAGTACTCTGAAAAAAGAGATTGAAGAGGATTTCAATAAGTGGAAAAATATTCCTTGCTCATGGGTAGGAAGAACCAAAATTGTGAAAATGGCCATACTACCAAAATTGTTGTACAGATTCAATGCAATTCCCATTAAACTACCATTAGCATACCTCACAGATCTAGAAAAAACATTCCTTAAATTCATCTGGAACCAAAAGAAACCCAGAATAGCAAAATCAATCCTGGGCAACAAGGACTAGTCAGGTGGAATTACAATCTTTGACCTGAAATTATACTACAAAGATACTGTAATAAAATCAACATGGTACTGGCTAAAACACAGACCAGAAGATCAACGAACAGACAGGAAACACAGACACAACCACAAACACACTCAGCCACCTAATCTTTGATAAAGGGGCCAAACAAACTCACTAGAGGAACAATAACCTCTTTAATAAATGGTGCTAGAAAAACTGGTTTGCCACCTGCCAAAGACTGAAAATAGATCCAAGTCTATCACCATTCACCAAACTCAAGTCAAAATGGATCACAGATCTCAATTTTAAAACAGAAACACTAAATCTATTGGAAGAGAAAGTAGGTAAAAACCTTGAAGACATAGGCATAGGCAGAGAATTCATGAACGAAAACCAAACTGCCCATGAAATACTGCAAAGAATAAACAAATGGCATCTGATCCTACTGAAAAGTTTCTGCACATCTAAACAAACCACCAGGAAAGTAAAAAGAAAACTCACAAATTGGGAAAAAATTTTAGCTGACTGTCCCTCGGACAAAGGTCTTCTATCTAGAATATATATAGAATTAAAGAACAAGAGCCCTTCCAAATTCAAACACCCAGTCCAAAAATGGGCAGCTGAGTACACACTTCACAGATAAAGAAATACAAATGGCAAATAAATACATGAAAAAATGTTCAACACCATGAATCATTTGAGAAATGCAAATTAAAACAATGTTGGGATTCACCTCACCCAGGTAAGAATAGCTAGCATTAAGAAATCAACCAGTAACAAATACTGGTGAGGCTGTGGAGAAACAGGAACTCTTCTTCACTGCTGCTGGGAATGCAGACTGGTGAAACCACTGTGGAAATCAGTTTGGAGATTCCTCAGCAAATTAGGTCTGGAGGTCCCATTCAACCCAGCTATTCCCCTTCTGGATATTTTCCCAGAAGATCTGAAAACATCGTATCACAGCAATATATGTGCACCCATGTTCATAGCAGCACAATTTGTAATTGCTAAATTGTGGAAGTAACCCAAATGTCCATGCACTGAGTAGTGGATTAAAAAAATTGTGGTACTTTCATATAATAGAATATTACTGAGCTATAAAGAAAAACTCGAGGCTTTTATAGGTAAATGGTCACAACTAGAGATCATACTCATAAGTGAAATAAATCAGACCTGCATGTGTAAGCAATGTATTGTCTCACTAGTGTGAGAACCTCAAAGAGTGAATAAAAACTAGGCGATATGATAGACACTGTGAAATGAAAGGAAAATGCTCAAAAGGGGCCACAGGGGTGTGAGAAAGAAGGGAAAGAAGGGGAAATTATGTATATATGTATATATAGGATAGCTAACAGTTGTACTACCATCTTCTATTGCTTCACTGAAAGGAACAGTTAATGATTACTTATTTTATCATTATTGCATGTCTCTGTTTGTTTTCCTGAGAAACCACTTTGAAGATATCAATGCATGATACAACAACCATTGTTATTTCCTACCGCTTTGTCTGTAACTCTGTATTGTTTGTATTTTTCTTATGCTATTTTGTAAATGGATGTCTGTTAATATGTTTTCTTCTTTTATTTTTAAAATAAATTTTAAAAAAAGAAATAAAAAAACACATTGTGTAGTCAAAGTAAGAACTGGTGATTCCAATTAGTAAGTCCTTACATAATAACATCTCTCTTGATCCAGAAATACACAAGTGGTGATTGAAATATATGATGAAATTTAAATTTTATTAGAGTAAAATACATTTTTTTGCCATTAATCCCCTTCAAAACACTCCCCTCACTTTAAACACACTTAATCCCATCGCTCCTGCCACTTTCTGAAATGGTTCTGGAAGTCCGCTTTTGTGAACGTCTTTGTGAGGTGTGATCAAAATCCTGATAAATGCTACTCCTGAGGGACGAAGAAGTAAAAGGCATGATCATAAAAACATTACAGTGCATCCCCATCCTCCTTATTCACCTGACCTGGCACTTTGTGACTTCTGGCTCTTCCCCAAGGTCAAAATGATGATGAAAGGCCAATGTTTTAAATTGATCCAGGACGTCAAGGCTGCTACCACAGTGCAACAATTGACACTCACAAAAGAGCACTTCCAGAACTGCTTCAGAAAGTGGCCGGAATGATGGGGTAAGTGTTTTCAAACAAAAGGGAGTACTTTGAGGGAGATTAAATGGCAATGTCTCTTTTGTTGCAGTAACTTTTATTAGTACGTTTGCAGTAAACAATGATTATATTCGTCACAGGAAATCAGTCCACATACTGTACATATTAATTCATTTTTTAATCCCCTACTCCTGCTCTCCCGCCTTGCTCCTTTCAAATCTTGGTCCTTTTCTCATTTGCAAAAGCTCTATTTTCATATTTTCCCCCCTCACTTCCTTCTTCTCTCCACCCATTCCTTTCCCTTCTCCCAACCCTCCTTCCATCTGTTATTCCCCCATGTATTCGTAAAAGATCTCCCTGTTTCCTATTCCTCTATTTTCTATTTTGCTCCTTATATATTTGTTTCTAATGTAAGAGAAACCATATGATATTTAAGCGGGTGTGTCTGACTCACTTCACTTAACATTATAGTGTCAAGTTGCATCCCTTTACCTATGAATGCCTCAAGTTTGCACAGTAGGTCTCCACTATGTATAAACACATTTTCTTTACTCAGTCATCAGTTGGTGGACACAAAGGCTGCTTCCAAGATTTAGCTATTACAAATTATGCTGCTATAAACATGGGTGTGCATGTATCACCGTAATACGATGCCTTTAACTCTTTGGGAAGGTACCTAGAAGGGAAATGGCTAAGGTCAAGTGGAATTTCTACTTTTAGTTTCATGAGGAATCTCCACACTAATTTCCATGATGGTTATACTAGTTCATATGTATTCCCACCAACAAGGTAGAAGTGTTTAGTTTTTCCCTGCAGCCTTACTAGCATTTGTTATTTGATTTCTTGATGCTAGCCATTCTTTCTGGAGTAGGAGTGTATCTCAATGTTGTTTTGATTTGCATTTTTTAATGGTCAGCACTGTTGAACATTTTTTAATTTTTTTTGGCCATTTGCACGTCTTCTGTGAAATGTCTATTCATTTCAGTTGCCCACTTTTTGATCAGGTCTTTTATTTTGGAGAGGTCTAATTTTTTTGAGTTCTTTACACACTCTAGGTATTAGGCCTCTGTCCAAGGAATAGCTGGCAAGATTTTTTTCCCATTCTGTGAGTTGTCTTTTCACTGTGGTGGCTGTTTCTTTTACTGTGCGCAGAAGCTTTTTATTCTGCCGTGATCCCAGTTGTTGATTCTTGCTATTATTTCTTGTGCAATGAGGTCTCTTCAGAAAGTCGTTACCTATATCTATGCCTATATCTTCAAGAGTTTTATCTACTTTATCATCCAATAGATTGTGTTTGTTGTAATATTTAGATATTTGATCCATTTTGATTTTAGTTTAGTATATGGTGAGGTATATGGGCCTTCTGCATGTGGATATCCAGTTTTCCCAACACCCTTTATTACAGAGGTTAATTTTCCTCCTAGTATAATAGTTTTTAATATAAATATTCACTGTATTTTTTATCATACTTTATAAATGAAAATCTGAAAAATCAGACAAGCTATTCAGTTGGTGTAAAATTTTGATTATCCTGCAAACATATTTAAGAAACCCAAGAATAACTACAATTTACACATCAAAAGCATTTATGATCCAATGGTAAATGTAATAAGCAATAGACATAAAACAGCATTATTGTATGGTACCAACTTTTTAAAGTGCACATGTGTGTATTTGTATATAAAATCCACATTCTTTTTTTTTAATATCAGGACAGAGGCCAGGCATGGTGGCACACACCTGTAATCCCAGCACTCAGGAGGCTGAGGCAGGAGGATTGTTGCGACTTTGAGACCAGCTTAGGCTACAAAGTGAGGTCAAGGAAAGCCTGAACTGCATAGTAAGACCCTATCTCAAGAAGACAAATATATATATGTATCTCAGGATGGAGACCACACGCTAAAAGAACTTTCCTTTGGGTCATCAGCTCATGGGTGATATTTTCAGGTTTCCTCCTGTTGAGCACTAATTGTCTTCATGGTTGGCAACAATAAGGGAACCACTGCCAGCCTCCTCCCAGATGTCCTCGGTGGGGTTCCTAGTAATTCACACCTTGCGTGCTCCCTCCCATACTGAATGGGGCTGACCTGTGCTGCCAATAGGAAACTGTGGAAATGACAATGTGATTTCCTAGGCTAAGTTACAGGCGACAGCACGGGTTCCGCCTGGCTGCCTCTTGAATGCCTCAATCTGGGAACAAGCAGCTGGCATGCTGTAAGGTCATTCTGAGTCTCTGCGGCTGGGACTGAGAGGCCAGGCCTTCTGCAAATCCAGCACTAATTCAACACCCAGGCACGAGGGGCACCCTTTGTCCCATAGTAGCCTGTTTCACCTACATTTTTCTTTTCCCTGATGCTGGAGCTCAAGCCTAGGGCTCTGTGCATGCCAGGCAAGCACTCTATCATCGAGCTGCACCCCAGGGAGGCGGAGTCAGAACCACCCGGCCAGCCGCTACCATATGAGATAGCGAATGTTTATAATCCTTAATCTCTCCATTTTGAAGTAATTTGTTACACATCCATAGATGATTAATATAGGCTATTTACCAGGGAAGTCCTACTCCTGTCTGAGGGTTGGAGAGGGGTTGAGAACAGCTGCCAAATCTTGCAGTAATTTGTTACACAAGAGACAACTAATATAAGTGGTGTTTACATTATGAAAAGGAAACACTTGTTTACCATGACCACCCCTACCCCTCCAAAACCACCATTGTCTCTGTGGGGGACCCTTCCTGAGTACATCTGGTCTCTGCTCCTACCTCCAGCACAACCAGCCCTCATTAAAAAACAGCTCCCACTCAGAACTTCCTACTCACACCTGGGACCACCAGTAGCAGCTATTGGAAACTGACTAGAAATACAGGGTCCTGGGCCCCAATCCAGCCAGACCTGCTGAATGAGAATCTATGCTCTCACAAGCAGTCTTTAGAGTCTGACTCACAGTAAATTCTGAGACGCTCTGGGCTGCAGCAGTGGTTCTCAATCTTGGTTATACTTGGGAAGAATCACTGGAAAGCTGTTTAAAAGTCCTGATATCCAGGCAATACCAGTAGGGATGGAGCACCAATACTTTGGTGACCTTCCCGGTGACTTAGCATGCAGTCAAGCTAGATTTTTCCCACTCCCGAACCTCTCCAATCTTCTGACAGGGAAGATTCAACAGGGCACAGGATTCTTTCTGGGCTGAGACCCAGATCTGACCCCCATTCCCATTCTCTTGGTTCTTTCTCTCCCTGCAATGCCGCTTCCAGCTCCCAGGCTCCTCGGCCACCCTCTCAAACACAGTCACACCTCTACGTTTCATCTCCAACTTGCTCCAGTTTTGCTTTTCTAATTTTAATTATAAACCACATCAACCCTGTGGCAAGTCTAGAAAATGAGCCACTTGGGTATAACAAATGGTTCCCTTTTATCTTACCTGCTTCACATTTTTTACTTTTTGCAGAAATAAAACTGCTTGGCCACAGCCCCTACGCTCCTCCCCTTCTCTCTGTCCCACTATGCTGCGTTTACTCTTACCGTCCAGTGCTACACTAAGAACAGCCCACACAAGGGATTCCTAGATTCTCTCAGTCTCAGTGTGTGGTTCTTAGCTTCTCAGTGTTGTTTTTTTATGACACTCTCTAGGTTACACAAACACCTAAGGGTCCAGTTATTAAATAGTCAGGCACAAATAACTTTTTATAGCCTGATAACTTAGCTTCTTGAGAAAAGCAATACACGTAAATTGAAAGAAAAAATTTGAAAAAAAAAACATTTTCTTTTCTTCCCTTCTTAAAATACCATGGTTACTTACTATAAGCTGGGCATTGCCTATCAAAGGTTGAAATCACACTGGACCCTGTCACCTTCATTTCCTGTCCCACACTGCTCTTCTTAACAACCACCCACAGTGCCATTCTGAAGAGATATGATGCCATCAAAAGGAACGTGGGGCCATTTGATGACTTTTTGATGGCGTCAAGTGAGTAATGGCAAAAATGTGAACTGTCCTTTGACCCCTGTGAGCTCACTGTAATACCTAGGGGTACAGAATCTGGGAGCCACAAATACATGATATTGTGTGTGCTAGAAAATGGACATGCTTACTACTATCTCTCCCATAGCAATCACATCTTCCTTCCCGACCTAATGGAAGCTGCTCTAGGCAAAGCTCCCTGTCTCCCACGCCACACTGTCCTCTCCAGCTCCAGGCCAGTATTTCCACAGACCTGTTTCAACATCTTCCCCTGGAACTCTCCCACCACTTCCAGAAGAATAAACCCCAAAAAGAGCACAAAACTTTGCCCAATGAGCCTATTCCTCCCATTTCTGTAGGTAGCACCCCTGCCCTGGTAACATCCAGGCTCAAAACCTCAGGTGTCAGCCTGCACTTAGCACTGAAGTGTGACTCATCCTGGGACTGGCCTGGTGACAGTGCTGATGTCACCACATTCACCCAACCAACCTGCCATTTACAATTGTCCAAAGCCTTCCTCAAACCTGGCTTCTCCTCACCCATCTAATTCCTGTCCCAGTTTTTACCAGATTAACCTTCCTATATCACAGAAATGGCTCCGAGAGTAATCACATTCACTGTCCAGTTTGGGTTCTCGGCGTCATTCTAACCTCAAACTCCCTCTCTCCAGTCTCGTCTCCCACTGCTGGCCCAGGAATCCACTCAGGCTCAGTCACCACCGGCTGTCACACACACAGAGAACTCTCCAGACACCGTGACAGTACTCACACTGGAGCCACCACCTCGTATCCCTTTCCCTTTCATCTGCGCGCTAGCTTAGCCAGGATTCACGGAGAGACAGAAGCAACAGCATGTACGTGGGCATGGGAGGGGATGGACGGCTGGAGAGACAGAGAGACAGAGACAGAGTGACAAAAACAGAGATTTACGTTAAGGAATTGGATCATTCAACTGTGGAATTGACCTAGTCCACAATCTTCAGAGCCAGAGATCCAGGGAGGAGTTAATGTTGCAGCCTTGAGTTCAAAGGCTGTCTGGAGTGTAATTCTTTCTGGGCTCCTCAGTATTTTCTCTTAAGGTGTTCAACTGATTGGATCAGGCCCACCCACACTGCTGAAGGCAATCTCATTTATTCTAAGTCTGCTGATTTAAATATTAATCACATCTAAGAAGCACCTCACAGTAGTACCCAGACTAATGTTTAACGTAAAACTGGGCACCATAGTCAAGCCACGTCAACACAAAATTAACTATCACACGCTACTGTAAGGCTAAGCTCTAGTAAAAAAGTCCCTCTAAGTCGATCATTAGATGAATATGTACTAACAAATACGTACTTACTATGTGTAAGAGCCTGCTCTAAATGCCAGCCATACCAAAGTAAACCACAAGAGACCAAAAGAGGAATAATCTTCTATCCATGGACCTTACCTTCGAAGTAGAGAAACAGACAACAGATAAATAGATAAAAATAATAAATAAAATTTAATTTTGAAGTATGTCAAATAGAAGAATAATGCAGGGAGGAGGGAGGGCCATCACACAAGCAGGTACACTTTCTAAAAAGAGGATGACCAGGGAAGGCCTCGTCCAGAAGTGTCACTTAAGCACAATCAAGAAGGAGGCCACAGGGTGACAGAGTGGGCCACAGGATGGGGACAATGGCCCAGGTAAGGGCCTGTGGGAGCCCAGCCCGAAGAAGGAAGGCAGACCACAGGGAGAGGCAACCCGCGGGCCTGGCCTAAGGACTTTGGCTTTTCCCGGCTTGAGCTGGGTGCCAGGTAACAGGCAGTAGAGAGAGGCGCAGTGGTCAAATTCTGGGTCTGTTTTGAAGGTAGAAAAATGGAATGTACTGTTGGATGGGAAATAGGAGATGAGAAAAAGTGGGCATCTTAAGATGCCTCTAGTTGGTCACCTAAGCAGCTAGAAGGCTGGCGTAACACCCTTCTGTGAAACGAGATAGAGGCAGCTAGGAATTAGTTTCAACTGCATTAACTACACCCCAGTGGGGCTGTCCAGTGGGCAGGGGGATGTATCAGTCCAGAGTTTTTAGATACACAAACTGCATCTTTGTCACCGAAGGCAGCCACCCAATCCTGTCTCAACAGACACACAACAAATACCAACTCAGTCAACATCCTTCTGGAGTAAGGGAAACATTTATAGACTAAAGGATGCAAATGGGCCCTTGAAACACCTCCCACAGCTTTCGAGTCCATTTTATTAACAGCTCAGGGTTAGGGTACACAGAGTCTGAAACCAGACTGCCCGCATTCACGCCCTGACGAGCCCTCTTCCTAGCTCTGTGACTTTGAGGACCTCAGTTTCCTCATCTGCAAAATGTGAACAGCTGCAGCATTTACTTGTACGGTAGGGATTAGACAAGGTTGGATATGTTAATGCTGAACAGGGCTTAGAAGACGTCAGGATGCAGAATGAGCAGTATAAATGCTTACCATTTTAATACGATATTAGTAGTACTTGCTACTCATTATAAAGATTCTTTCAACCTGCCCTGGCCTATAGTCAATTACACTGAAAAGTGTATTTCTAAGAGGTCACAAGATTGCTGGGCAATGGTGGCACAGGCCTGTAATCCCAGCACCCAAGAGGCTGAGGCAGGAGGATCGCCATAAATTTGAGGTTAGCCTGGGCTACATAGTGAGCTCAAAGCTATCCTAAACTACATAGCGAGACCCTAACTCAAACAAAAAACAAAACAAAACAAAAAGGATGACACAGGACACAAGGAAACCTCTGAAATTTCTCTACTTGAGAAGACATACTGAAATGAATGGTATAATTTCTTGTACTGTGTATTTCAGAAATTTGGTAATATGCAATGTGGTCAATGTTCTGCTAACCAAAGTCTGTGATTAATCACATCTCTTCTTATCCAACATTATGTATGAGATTTATTACACAGCTTCTCCATATCTGAGGAATCTGAGAGATATTCCATAAAGCCTGCAGGATTCTTTAAAATAATATAAAGTACAAAATAGGTTAGTTCCAAAACACTCTCTCACACACACACATATACAATCTACCTATGGAATAACAAAATGGGATGCTTCTGTTGAAAAAGCCAGAGAAAGTTATCCATGAAGGGCAGCTGGCTCCCTGGCTGAAAAGTGTGAATGCCTCTGTCACAGGATCATAAAGCAGCACTGATTTTCCACCTCCACCTGGTACAAGCTGCTTGCTGACACCTGAGGATTAGCTGCCCCTCTCTTTCAAGCCTGAATCTGGAGTAGTGAACCCCACAGAGGTGGGAAGAGACACAGTATAACCATAGTACTGAACCTGTCAGCCCTCTCCATGATTCCCTGCATTCCAGGAGCAGGCCCTACCCAGGGAAATCCCAAACGTGCCTTCAAGTACCCCAAATGGTGTCTCTTCCATCTTGGTGCTGGCAGGTAGCCATCACCATAGAATGTGACCTGATTTCCTAGCTCTTTGGTGCTGGCCTGCTGAGAGTGATTTTTCTTCCTGAAATCAGGCCAGGTAGAGAGTAAAGCATACAAATGCATATTTAAAAGCTGAACCGAATTCTTATTTAGAGAAGAAGAAATTAACAAGGCTCAAGCTATGGCTATGGCTCACTTGCTAGCCTGATCCTTTATGAGACCGCATCTTGACGAAATACACAAAGATAATAATGAAAGCCCCTTAGGGGGCCCTGGCAAAGAGGAAAACTCAAACTTATATCAAAACCCACACGTGCACAGAGAAAAGCGTGTGCACACATGCGTGCACACACATACACACACACCTTTTAAAGGTAAACACACAAAAAAAATGTCTGGCTAAATTTATCTCTTTGTCAGTGAAAAATAGCATAAGCCTTTACCACCATCTGTTGCCCATTCTTAACTGTAGGGGGAAAATGAAATGTCTACTGTACAGCAGCTTTGTGACACAGAGCTTCTAAGGGAACTAAACACTCCACAGCTTTGCTGTCCAGGTCAGCAGCCACCAGCCACATGTGGCTCTGGAACACTTGCAATATGGCCGGTGAGCCAAAGGATCTGCATGCTTCTCTTACCTCCCTTTCATTCATTTATGCATATATGTAATTTTAACTCATGTGGCTTGGATACTCAGATACACACACTCAAACAGCTGGCAGCATCTTTTTGCTTCAATAAAGTCATGATCCTAACCAACCAATGATATTTTCAATTATTGCCAAATGTAGTATTTCTATGCAGGCCCTGACGGAGCTTCATACTACAAATTTAAAACAAAAAGAAAAAAAGCCCTATAGAAAAAGTTATTCCAGTGTGTCATTTCCTTTAACTTTGTTCTTCTAGTTGACATTTCTATTATCCTACAATGTTGTGTGTTTTGAACTCTCTGCCTATGGCCGGACTCTGCTTTTGCTAAACCAAAAGGCTACAGTTCTCTTCCCTCACAAGAAGTCCTGAAAGTATGAAAATGTGAACTTGGGGTAAATTAACCTGCTAAGCTTCAGTTTCCTCCAGGCTAAACTACAAATAATTACCAGTACTTGCCTTTCAAGAAGAATAAATTCAGATAATGCATATAAAGTGCCCAACAGTGTTTAACAAAGAGTAAGTTCTCTGCAACTGGTAGCTATAGTTATTATTTTGTTAATAACAACAGTAAAACCTGTAATAAAAAACAGTGGTGCTGAAAATGATGAAAGTTTGCAGTCAGCAAAGTTTTCATAGGCCCAAGCCCTCTGAACCTGTCTGCTTGACAACGGTAGTATGTTCTGTAGTGAAACACACTTTGGGACCCTGGCATCCAGGCACCACTGTCAACCTTCAGAGAACTAATCACTCAGACGGGTACCAGGAGCCCATTCCGCTAATGTTTATTGTGTCTCTATGCTGTGGCAGGCACTGTACCACACTCACTGTGCTAGAATGAGTGGGACAGTCCCAAAACACACTATAATCTCTAAGGACTGCACAACTTGCCGTCTGATCCCTCTAAAGCTTGGTCAGCACTGGGGCACACTGAGGAAATGTAAAAATTTCATCCTAGGTCCACCAAGCAGAGAAGCTCACTTCCTGTTTCCTGAACCAGGCAAGGCTAGGTTTCTGCTGCTGGCCCCACAGAGGTGGACTAAGGTGGAAGGGGACCTGAGGCGGATAAGCCCATTTCCTCAGCCAGCACAGTGTGAAGGGTGTTGATAGGCTGTGTCTCTTGCAGAGGCCAAATCTCTTTCACAGGAAAGCTGTTCTAGGAGTCTTCAAAAAGCCAAATCTGACCAGCTTCTCAAAGCAAACACAACTCCTTTCAACAGTCAGCTGCCCAGGCTGGTGAAGTCCAAGGGGAATCTCCACCAAGTATACAGCAACAAGACCAAGAAGCCGGGAATCCCCCAAGGAGTTTCTAAGCAGAAGTTTAGTGGAATTCTGTGAGGCTTGGGGCTTACTTTTCTTTTTATAGAAAGCACTCAATTAATCTTTAACAACCAAAGGTACATTCCCCAATGGAATTCCCTTCACTAAAGATCTCTAAGGATAAAATATTCATCTAACTGTCTGTAATAATTTAAGTTTAAACCCATTTACTGGCAGAGTCAATGACTTCCTACAGCCTCTCTACCTATAAAAAGAACACATGCCAGACTGTCTCAGGTGGTCCTGATTTCTGGGTCCCTCTGCTGCCAGAAGAACACTAATCCAACCAGTCTTGACTTTGGGATAGGAAAACAGGATTGTAATAAAAAATCCAAAATCTCAGACTTGTATCCTTTCCTGGTGCGAGTGTAAAATGGTATCACCAGGCTGGAAAAAGGTCTGGCAGTTTCTTGTAAGGTTCACACATACCTCTCCTCTGTGACCCAGCAATTCATTCCAAGCTGTTTGTCCACAAGAAATGAGAACATACATCCCCAGGAAGACTTACACATGAATGTTCATAGCAGTTTTGGTCACAATAACAAACGAAAAACAAAATTTTAAAAAACCTGGGTATAGCTCATGTGTTTATCAACAGGAAAATATATAAAAACTACATGGTAAAGAAATACCTCCAGAATATGCTTGGCAGTAAAAATGCTCAAATTATACATATGTACAATATACATGAATCTAAAACAGTACTAAGTGAGAGAAACTTTATGCAATACTACACAATTCAATTTGTATGAAATTCAAGAACAGGATAAATTAACCAATGGTAAGAAACAGCAGTGTTTGTTTCTGAGAAGAGGGGAAGGAACCAACTGGCAAAAAAGATGAAGAAACTTTCCTGGGTGATAATAATGTTCCCTATCTGGACCGGAACTAAAGATACACAGATACACTGCTATGTCAAAACACCACACAAACAGCACTCTCAGGATTTGTGAATTTTACTATACATAGATAAAATTTACCTTAAGATAACTATGAACATACACCGAACTCTTAACAGTGGCTGAAATACAGTATTTACATACCACCTTTGCTAATATCTGTAATCCACTTCAAATTTAATAAAACTGTAAGCTGGACTGATGCATGGAAAACAGGATGAGCAGACAGAACTGTAATAAAAATCCACACAAGAAAATGTTCATTATAGAGTGTGGGCATGGGTACTTGGGTGTTACTGTTCCTACAACTTTTCTGCCTTAGAGAGGGGGGTGGCGCAGTGTTCCAGTGCCCTCGCCTTAACCCAAGTCAGACACTTGGCAAAGTACCCATCCCAACCAAGCCATGGGATCACATACTTTCAATTCTGAGGACAAGGGAAGATCTGAGGAACACAAGCAGCTTTACAGGAACTCATATCACTCAAGCCAAAGACTTTCTGCCGGGTTCCCTATAGGCAAAGCAATTATTTGAATGTAAGCCAAAAATTCCTGCTCAAGAGGGAGAAAAAGAACTCAGTGAATTGTATTCCCAGCTTATTCTCTTTCAATTCCTGCATCAAGTCCATTTAACAAACCGCACAGTACTTCACTTCCATTTGCCCCATGTCCAAGCAGCCAAAAGCCAAACAAAGAAAAGCCTACCTAAGGACTTGCTATCCAAATGCATCCAGAGACGACGTCTCAGCTCAAAGGGCCACTTACTTAAGCAGCCCAGAAACTCACTGAGGGCAAAAGAGGGTGCAGAGATCGGTCTGATGTCAAAGTGATTTCACCGAGGTTAGCGCACACGCACCCAAGTGCCCCGAACAGCCTGTTGCTCAACCCTTCTGTGGGCTTGGTGTCGTGGGGTCACTTGAACTTCCTCACAGTTCAGCTGTTCAAGAGTACAAATTAGGAATCCAGGCAGCCAGGAGCACATGGGGTGCACGGTGGCTCTACCCACAGGCCCACAGGTTGCTCACATTACACCCGGCTTCCTTCCTGGCAAGGCCTCCCTTATCCTGAGATGACACAGGATGGCAGGGGTTGGAAGACGCCTGGTCCGAACGTATGCCCAGCATCTGTAAATGGTTGTAGGGATACAAGAGCCATTCTTGGGAACCAGGGCAGCCACTCACATACAGAGACTTGTGCCAGACTCTTTGGCGATGGTAGCTGTTGCTGTTGTTAAATACTTTTTGTTTGTTTTTATTTTTAAGCCCTCACAGGCACACAGGGCAGCTGAGCACGAGCGACAAACAAGAGGCAGGCAACAGGGAGCAAGCCAGGGTCAGAACCGGGGCCTCCACGCGGTTCTCCCTGCCAAAAACAACAGTGCCCGAGGTGAAGGGCACTAGCTGGCCCGGAACCGGGCGCGTGCCTGACAACCCGGTTTACTCCTCTGCTCAGACCCATCCACACCCATCTGGGCGCCCCCTGCGCTTACCGGCTTAGGGCCGGGGAAGAAAACGCCTTTTCCCACAGGGAACGTCCCCGTTTTCATCGCAGGGGTCTCTCCACGCCTGCCCCCACACTCTGTGCCTCCTGTGGGGGAGGCGCCCCCTCTGAGCGCCGGACAGGTCCGGTCCCAGCCACGCAGCTGCTCTGCCGGAGCAAGCCCACCTCCCCGGGCGCACGGAGCGGCCTCGGCACCGGCGCTGCTCCGCCCTACCCCACCCTGCAACTTGGACTCCTGGCCAGCTCCCTCCTGTCCTTCGCCCGCACACCGTGTAGCTGCGTGTCCTGGACCCACCTGTAGCCTCAGCGTCCCCACTGCGTCCTTTCTAGGAGAGCCCACGACCCCCAACGTGCTACTCCGAGCGCCTCTGCAGCGCGCCGGGGATGATCCCCACCCCCACCCCCGAAAAAAAGTTGGGCCGGTACCCCGGCATCCCGTGGATCAGCCGGGTCTCTATCCGCCCCGGGCCACGGGACCCGCGTGGCAGCTCCGGAGCCCCCGCACGGGGCAACCTGCTGGGAGGTGCCAGGCGGGGCTCGCCCTGTTCGCCGGGGACCTCGTCTGCAGGACCTTTTGGGGTGCCTGTGCCCCCGACACCCGGAGCCCTGCCGCGCCCCCACCTACCTTCCCGGACCGGCGGAGCAGAAGGCGCTGGCGCGAGCTCCCGGACAGGCGCTTGCGTCCCGGGAGGAAAGTTTGTGCTGTACGGGGGCGGCGGCACGCGGAGAACGTGGGCGCCGGCGGGGGGCCGGCCGTGGGGCGCGGCGTGCTCGCCTGTGGGTCCCTCCGGCGATCCGCGCGTGTCCCTCCCCAGAGCCCGCGGCCGCCGCGCTCCCGCTCAATGCGACCTGCGCCCGGCGCGCTCCGGCTCCAGCCCCGACGCGCCCCCGCCGCCGCCGCGCGTCCGCTGGCTACACTTCCTCTTCCTCTGAACTCATGTGCAAAATATGCTGCGCTGCATCTTCAGGGGAAGCCGAGCGGCCCTGACAGCCGCAGTGGGAGCCGCGGGCCCGCCCCGCGTACCCCTCCTCCGTACCCCCCTCCGCGCCCTGCGCTCCCTTGGAATTCTGCGCCGCTACCTCGGTGCGGCAAGCGAGAGCCGTGCTCGTGACCTCGCTCGCGATCCGGGGGTCTGAGGCTGACCTTGCTCTCGACCCGCCGAACCGGCTTGTGTGTGCCCAGGACAGCACGTGGGAGACTGGGATGCCCCAAGATTTGAACCAAGATGCTGGAAGGGTGACCACCATCAAGGTGCTGGGAGGGGGTGGGAGGAGGGTCGGGGCCTTAAGAGAGGACCATACCGAGGCCCTATTCCACAGGTGGGAGCGTCCCCAAGCGTCTTTCAGGTGTTGACCAAGTTATTTCTCGGCAAATAGCGCTTCCCTAGAGGAACGATGCCACAGTTCTCTTGCCACCTCGAATCCCACCTACATGAGATGTTCTGAGTGGAAACTTCGGGAATTGTCTACCCTGGCAAGGTGCGGCCACCCAAGGAAAAAATTCCGTAAAGGGCGGGAACTGCACTGCATTACCAAAATATGTGAGGCGAGGCCGTGGGCCCATTATAGAAGGGTCATGGTGAGACGCTACAAAGCAAAATGACCATGCAGAGGTTGAGAGTGCGAACCCAAAACCAAATGGTCAGAATTGGCCTCCTCGTTTGTGTCCTTATTCCCGTGTGACTTGGGTAAATGTGTGGACTTGGGGTCTCTTCCATTGTCACACAGCGCTTCCTCCTGCGCTATTCAATGCGTGTGGGAAGCCCTCCGTAGCTTAGGTAGTACCATTATCATTGTAACAAGGGAGCTGGAACAAGAGGGCTGAAATAATTTAGTCAATTATCTGCATTTTCTGCTTGGGCAAAGAGGAGTCCTTAGGCACTGGAGCCCCTGGGCAGTGGAGGGGTGGTTTAGACCCCAGTGTTTTAATAAGGTCCTTTTGATACTGATAACACCCCCTCCGGGGTAAGGAAGCACTGTTTTGTTTTCAGGAGCTCATCTTGTTACCACTGCTATTCAGAGATTTTTTTCCCTGTGGCCATCCCAGTTCAGCCCGGGGCCCCTTCCCTTCACTGGTTTGTTTTTATTTCCCCTGCTTTCCCTTTCCACCCCACCCCTTCCTGTCATCACTGACCACCACTGCCCTGACTTTCTCCCTTCCTCCCACCCTAGTGCTTGACATCTGGGAGAAAATAGGAAGACCAGGGACAACCCAAATCCAGGTCCAGAGAGCAGTGTGAGAGAAGGGTCCAGA
This sequence comes from Dinomys branickii, assembly GCA_004027595.1. Classification (NCBI taxonomy): domain Eukaryota; kingdom Metazoa; phylum Chordata; class Mammalia; order Rodentia; family Dinomyidae; genus Dinomys; species Dinomys branickii. The sequence goes on along the minus strand of PVLD010003460.1, from coordinate 70,701 downwards.
CACACTGCCAGTAGTTCTGAATACCCTTTCATGAAGCGAAAGGGGGGGATCATTATGCTGCTTAAAGATCCTGCCTGAGTCCTTGAGTTGCTGCAAGTCAGAGCCCACGTGAAACCTGTCTGATTCTTTGCCGGCCACTACAGTGGAGAAAGAAAGTGGTATTTATAGGCAGTAACCAGTACTTAACCACAAGGTGTTTAAAACAAAAAGGGGGGCGGAGGGCAGGAAGCAGCATAACATGGTTGCCAGAGAAAGTAGTTTATTTCTTTTAAGCAAATTATTTCCACTTACAAAATTTTTGTGCACAGTTGTATTTCAGTGTGTGTTTATAAAAAGGAAAACAGGTCTTTGGGGCTATTCTGATTGTTTGCATTTTCTTCCCTTCAATATGTTTTCTGAGTATTAATGGTTTGTAAATGTCTTCAGTGATTTTCTTTTCCCCTGTTTGGCTTTGTATTTTTTAGGTTATCTTAGAACTCTTAACCTTTCCCACTTGACACATAGTAGGGGTTCATTAAATAGTGCAGAATGAATGAGTCATTAACATCCTGATGTTTTGTGTATATTTTTTACCTGGATGGTCCAATGAAGAGCCAAACATTAGAGTCACTTTTGTTATATATATAGAAAGCTGCCTCAGTCTTCTACTTGGCTGCCATGGTCTGGCCAGCCAGGGAGACAGATCCTGGGCAGCTGGGCCTTACCTCTAACTGACCTCATCTACCCAGCATCAACCCCAAAGATGCTGAACTGTATCCTGGTGGGTTACCTTGGCAACCTCACAATGTCATCTGTTAGAATGTCCTAGGGCGGCAGCTTTTAATTCTATCACAGCAGTCTCATCGGGGGTCGTGTAATAGTGCTGTTTTTCCTCTGCTCACACTTCCTCCCCCTGTGACTTAACACTGAGTACGTGGGAGGGAGCCGAACATGGGAAAACCGAGCTGTTACTGCACGTAGGTCACAGATGTCCCCGGAACTGGGGTCCCCAGTGATCACAGTCGGCAAAGTGTGGGCCCCAAGTTAATGGGGAAGCTGGTTCTTCTCACATCCCCTGTGGAAAGAAGAGGAGTTAAGCCAGTCTAGGCAAGTGTGAGAAGCAGCCTCAGCCACTCTGTGCAAGGCATGTAAAAGCTCAGTTGAAGGACTCCCCCGGGGGTTCTTTCTTGGCCTCAGCAGTTGCCCCCATACACACACCAGGGGATGCCACCAGCTGAAGCAGTTCCACATCCCAAGTACACTGAGGCTGGGAACCAAGGAGAATCCCAGTCAGCCTTCGTTCTGCCCACCTTCACCCCACCTCACACCAACCCCGCCATTTCACCTCACTCAGGCCTACCCTGCTCCTAAGCTCCAAAGAACTCCATTCCCAATTATTCTGTAGAAAGCAGTAACAACTTCTGGCAGAAGATGGGCCCAACAAAAGCTTTGGAACCTGAAGTGTTATTATCGTCCTAGTTGTTTATTTACAGGACTATGAAAGTTAGAGCTTTTACCCACCAGCTGAATGGCACCATTTCAAGGCTGGTCGAAGAGATAAATAAACTCATCTTTGCTCCAGAGGTGCAACAATTATTCATCTTTAGTATCATAGTTAATATTTTAAGTGGGTAGAGTCACAGTGAGATCGCAGCTGGCAAGTGCCTCATACTCAATGGTTACAGGAAGCTGCCCCAGGGAGGGCAACAAGGGTCCTATAATGAGACACAGTGGCAGAGCCTGGGGCTCTGTCTCTTAGGGCTAGTGGTGAAGGAGAAGCTCCTGCCTTTCATTCAGTTGCAGGCCCAGCTCCGGAAAGCTGGTCCACGCTGGTCACACTGGAGCACAACAGCACTTGTGCCAATGTCAAAACATGCCCCTGACTCCCCCGGTGGTGTGGGAGTGTGAATTGGGGAGGGAGGAAGGAGCTTGTTAGGTATGTTTTGCATATTCATTGATCTGCCAAAGCCAGAGACTTTTGTCCAAAGTATAGTGAAGCTAATACTTTGAAAATGCCACCCATGGACATCACCAATTGGAGGAAATGTTGGATAAGAGCCAGATATTCCATTCACCCCTATACAAAAAAATATTGTTATTCTGCTCCTGAATCCACTTATTCTCCCTCTGAATTCACAGTCTGAGGCAGACAGGCAGTTCAGGGGAGCAGGGGCCCCCCTGTGGCTGTGATAGAATTTGCTCTCTGGAACAGAGAACCATTAGAGGCTAGATTTCCCGACGCTGCTGCGATGTGCAGTTCCTTTCCCCCACGTCTCCAGAGGAATCCTCTGGCTTTGTCAGGAGCCAGCCACAGCTACAGGCCTTCTTGTTGGTCCATTTGTGAGACACACTTGTTTACTTGTGCTTGTGTAAAAACTTCATTACCAGAAAGCAGAAGGGCACACAATGTGATTGAAAAAGAAATGGAGATTTTTCAAATTAAAGAATATATTACAGTAAAAGACATCGCCATTAGTCCCCCTCAGAATGTGCCGCCTCGTCTTGAACACACTTGTCCCGTTGCTCTTGTTGCTTTCTGAAGCGGTTCTGGACGTTCTTGTGCGGGTCTGCAGTTGTGTTCTCATGATGGCCTTGAGGCCCTTGATCAATTACAAATACTCACCTTTCGTGGTCATTTTAAACTTTGGGCAAGAGCCAGGAAAAACACAGCGCCCGATAAGTAGGTGAAGACACACTGTGATGTGTGTATGAGCACGCCTGCCTTTCCCTGGGGGTGGTGGCCGGCAGCAGCCCTGACTGTATCTTTTAACACACCTTATAAAGACACTCATGAAAGAAAACCTCCAGAACTGCTTCATCAAGCGGCAAGAGTGGTGGGATAAGTGGTTCAAAGTGAGGGGAGTCCGCTGAGGGAGCTTTGTGGCAGTGGTTTTTTATTACAACAGTTTTTAAAAGTTAAACATTCACCATATAGTCTGATCACCCCTAATAGATAGACGAAAGAAAGAAAGAAAGAAAGAAAGAAAGAAAGAAAGAAAGAAAGAAAAAGATAGATGACAGATTCCTCAGATGTCAAAAAAGGGAAGATTGTGGGAGAACATTACTGCACAAATGGCTGGGTGTTATTTCGCTGTATTAATGGGATGAGTCCTTTCCACCTGTCCTCCCACTCCCTGCCGTATTTCTGGCTGTGTTATACCAACCAACCCTCTTGCTATCAATTTAGACAGCTAAGGGACACATAGCTGTCAAAAGGGAGAGTTAGCAGAAAAAAGAGCCTGGCTTTGAGTTTTCAAAGTTAAGGTCTAAATATAAAATGAGAAGATATGGAAAAACAGAAAATCAAGCAGAACCGTAATTCTTACCATGTCTCCTTTCCATGTGCTCCCCACCCACCTGCCAACCCATATACACACCTTCTAAGAATGAGTAAACGCTGCCAGATTGGAGAAAAGGAAACAAGGACAGTCAAAGGTATATGTCAGTGACGGGGCTGGGACTCAGGGTCTGACTAGAATCAGAATTCAGAAAGCTCCCACCTTCCACTCAAGTGCAAATCATTCCTCCAACCCTTAGGATCCCAATGGACAACTTCTCAGCTCTTGACACTTGTGCAGGGGGAGCATCGTAGAAGGTAGGCAGAGGCAGGAAAGGTACTACTCATCCTTCCCCCTGTGAGTGGGCAGTGACATGGTCCCAGCAGCAGCCAGAGTCCAACCAGTGGAACACCTAGAAAGACTGACACTTATTAGCCTAAGATGCCAGTGAGTCTTGAGATGGAGGGGAAGGGCCCCAGAGCCCCAAGCAGCAGTGAGAAAGACAATCCGAGGATATGACAAGATACTCCCTCTACTTCCCATAGTCTTATACCTAGAAACGCTTGAATGGACCAGTGTGGGCCCTCCCTCAGGAGCAGTCCTGTGGTTATTACCCACACTGGTCCTCAGATATTTCTGGTTCTCCTTTTCTCGCTCTGTGATCATTTCTCTTCTTGGCTTCCTGTGGTTCGGAGATGATATGACTAATTCTGGATGATGAATTATGAGCAGAAGTGGTACCTGACACTTCCTCCAACACAGAATTAATTGTCAGGACAAGCTCCTGCCCATCTTGCCTCTCTTTTCCCTCTCTGACGGCCATTAGCACTGGTCCGTATGACGGCTGCCCATCAGTCAAGGGTCCTGAATGATCATGAGAAGCTGAGTCCTTGATCTGACTTGTTCTAAGTACGTAACATAAACAAAAAATGACTTGCTTTTAAGCCACTGAAACTACAAGTTGTTTGTTTCTGCAGCATAATTTAGCCTGTTCTATCAAGTACACCCGACTAAAACCCATCACATGTTCTGGGGATGTAATTCAGTGTGAAGCCTCTGGGTTCAGTCCCCAGAAAAGAAAGAAAGTGGTTGGGTAGGGGGAGGAAGGAAGGGAGGAAAAGAGGGAAAGAAGGAAAGAGAAGAGACAAGCCTACAGTCCAAAAGGCAATCAGAGCTCATCTCATCACTCGCTTAACAAGAGCCTGTTGTGGATCTGCCATGTGCCGTTCCTGTGCTAGAAACGGGCAATATAGCCTGGGATGCACAGACCCTGCCCTGTCCACAGCCAGCTTTCAGACCAGCCACAGGTTAGTTATCTACTCTCCCAAATTGAGATTCAGCCTAGAGAAAGTAAGAAACGTGTCTAAGGTGCCACATTAACAAATGATCAGCTGGAACTTCAGTTTTCTGATCCCAAAGTTCGTACTTTCTTTATTCTTCCAAGCCACCTTAAAATAACAGCACCAATATAGCTTCAGATTTGCTCTACAGGGTAGGTGGTGTTTAATTCCAGGCTGCCTTGCCTCCTTCATTAAGGTTTGCTGATAGCTTTTCACTTCATAATTAATACCTAGAACAAGACTTGACAAATAATAGGCAGTATCCAAATGTTTGTTGAATGAGCAAAGCATGCTTGAATGAATGAATGAAATGAGAAAGCTTAAATGATTACAGACCATTGATTGAAAAATCAGAAGCACTCACTCCCACTCATACCTAACCATAACCAAACCATCCCCCAACATAGGCATTGTGCCTGATGTGAAGGACTAATTTTTGAAATATTAATTGATACCTTTTATAATTCCAATATTTCATGTAATTTCCTGCAATCTCTCTCCCCTTTCCTTTTTTCTTTTTTTTTTCAATTTGGGAACTCGCTAAACTAGGTGGCATCTATATCTAAAGGAATGGTTGTTTCAGAAGGGAGGCAAATAGAAATATTTGAAGTTTTGAAAACTAGGCCTCTTGAGTTTCAAATGTCCAAGGGGATTCAGAATTTAGTGGGAAAAAAAAAGAGAGAAAAAGTCTCCCATCCTCTCAAGGTTCAGTGACACATCCCAAGATTGCAGAGAGGAAAGACTGAAGGGAAGCAGTCGTGAGGGCACAGTAGGTCCCTTAGATAAGGCAATATCCTGGCCCCTCAGTTTATTCGGTAGGAAAGGCAGCAGTTTCGCTCCTCCTTAGTAATTTGCATTCAACAGATTATTCTACAGAGAAACCAAGCAAAAGTCTAAAAAACAACTCTCCAAAGGCATTAGAAAGCAACAAATAGAAACTAATGAGGAATTGACACTTGGCAGATGGAATTGGGGAATTAACTCACTTTTTCACCTGACAGGAGGACTCAGCACCAAACTTCCACCAAAACTTGACAGACTCAGAGTCTTTCCAGCTGGGGAATCAGAGGGCAGAGTTCAGAGGGATCAAAGTAGCTGAGTTGAGAGCCCTAAGGAAGCCCCAGGTTCCCTGGGCCCTGATACACCGGGGAAGACGCAGAATGGCTCCCGAGCAGTGCAAAAGGACACAAAGATTTACTCGGTCACCGAAGGTACGAAAGAAAGATACCCTCATGTCCTGCAAGGAGCAGAAGAGCTTACTGAGGGATGTGACCAGAGCTGAAGGACAACACAGCAGAGAGAGGATGAAACAGCAACAAACACCAGAGGATGCAGAGATTGCCTAAGGTACCATCCTGGATGTGGCTGACACAGAACAAGGACAGTAATTCCTGCCGTGCCTTGGCCTAGAATTCACCCACAGTTCTGGGGGGAGCTGGGACCAACCCTGGGACTGACTGGGAGTAAGTTTCTGCCACCCCTCCTGCCTTCTGATACCGGGTTATAGAAAGAGAAGGCAACTTTTGTTCCTGGCACATCTGAGTACCTATTATGTTGCCATGAGATAAACGTGTGTGTTTGAGCCAAAGGAGGACAGACGGGTAGAGTGACACTGCCCGTTAGCAGCTATCAGGCCCTCCGGGACTCCTGGTTTGTCTTATAGGTGCTGCCCAGAGGTGTTTTCCCCTCAACCATCGGCGTGTGGTTCGGACTCTGTGCGTGAACACTGCTTGTGATAGTGCTCCTGCCTCCCCTCCAATACGACGTCCAAAGTTTTCAGATTTGGCGGCACAGCCATTTATCCACCCCCCTATTTCCTCATCCATACGAGGGTCCTGATCTGGCCACTTCTCTATTGCCGAGTGCCCTTGCTTATAAAGCAGCATGATGAATAAAATAATAACTGAAGGGATGAGAAGGGACTAGCACTCATTTCAGGCACTGATGCTGGCCTATTGGGTTAATAGCAGGGCTTGCAAAGTTCGCTCTTAGGGGCTGGGGATATAGCTCAGCGGCACAAGTGCCTGTCTGGCAGTCTGCTCTTCCCCTCTTCCTGACTCACCCTGCTCTCCAACTCTCTCTGCAGACACTGAGAAGGTTTGAGCTCATGGCCACCAGCCCACTGTCCCCGCTGCCATCGTCTAGCTGACTTTCTGCTCAACTGAAATGGGGGTTTTGGAAGACAGTGCTCTGTCAGCCATGGCTGAGGCCCTTTCTCTCGGCCCTGGAGTACCCAGGCCCACGTATGGAAGCAGGCCGATAGCCCTGGCCGTCAGGAGAATGCACACAAGAGGCTTTCTAATGGGCCTAAAATCCTGGTTTTGGCTCCCAGCCTCGGCTGAGAAACAGCTGGATGGCAGTAGGCCAGGCTCAAACGTCTGCTTCTTCTCCAGCTATTAGTATTGAGCATTGTTGCTAATGCTATTATTAAGGAATTATCAATATTTTACAAGTGTTGCCATTTCTTGAAAAGGCAGCTAATTAAGTCATGCAGGACAGGACTGTGGTGGTCAAGACATAGCAAGACAAGATCTTATTGTCTTCTCCCCTCCTGCGATCATCATACTGATTATTTTAAAGAGGGAAACTCAGAATCCAAATACCACCTCTGCCCTTGCCCTTTCTCTAACCCCAGCTCCAGGCTCTGAGTGGGAGTCTGTAAATAATTTCACTGGAGCTAAGTAAGAGTGAGCTGGCCGGGGTTCCTACTGCATGCTGAAGACATGGGCCCTGGTCACCTTAAGGTGTAAAGAAAATTATTAAAACCTTTTTAGGTACTTCACAGAATTAATGGGAATGCTGAGGAGCCCGCTGGAGCAGTGTGGCTGTCTGTGTTTTCCAAAGATGACTTTTGACAGTGTCTCCTGCCTTCTGTGCTCTGTAGAGCTCTGCCATCCTCCCATCAGGAAGTAGATTCCGGTTTCCTTCTGCTGAATCAGGGCAGTGTGTGACACTCTTGTGACCAGTACAGTGTTGCATGAAGTAAAACTGTGTGACTTCTGTGGCTAGAAGGTAATGAAGATTCCACTAAGATGGCTGGAATTTGCTCATGAAACATTCAGCTCTCTGCCAGCAGTCTACTGCCTGGAGACCACATTTTCAGAAAGCTGAAGTGATCCATACAGAGACCACACAGACAATACAGATTAGAGAGAGAGAGAAAGAAACAGACAGACAGACAGACAGACACAGAGAGACAGAGAAAGACAGAGAGACCATATGACCCTCATGGACTTAAACCATCTGCAAGACCAGAGCCAGAAACACTCAGCATAGCTTTCTTCATCCTGGCCTACAGAACTTCCAAGAAATAACAAAACTGTTAATAATCAGAAGCAAAATCCCCCCAAAACAGTCTCCTCTCCCCCGCCCACGCTGCCATTCATAATTGTCTCCCCCTAACTAAGCCAAAGATATTCGGTGCTGTTTTGTCTGGGTGGACACTCATTTTGAGATTTAATCCCCATTTCCAGGTATCAATGACAGTCATAACACAGTCAGAAACCACTATAGGGCCGAAGGACAAACAGACTCCTGGCCTCCTAACCTGATACTCATTAAAAGCATGATTTGTGGGCTTAAAAGTGGTTTCTGCTAAAAACTGTAACTCTTCATTTGGGCCTACAAATGCCCGATAAATAACTAAAGAATCTTGACCTTCATTTTGTAAAGCTCTGGGTCAAATCCTTCTCAGCTCTGCATATGGGCATGTTAGTCATTTAGGGAGTATCTGTCTAAACCTTGGCAGAACTGGTTTATTAGCCTGAAATTTATCTAGCTTATCTCATTACCCCTCAAGACTGAGGACACCAGGGTAAAAGATTTGCAGGAACAGTCAGCTCTTCCCAGAACCTCCACTGCCCCAAACCTGCAGTTATCGTGGATTCCAGCAGAGCCTCACATGACTGAAATTGCCCCTCCAGTCATAAGGATTCCTTTGGGGCTATGAAACCAGGGCTGAGATGATGATTGACTGGACCCCAGCCTACCGCAGCACCTCATAAAATTGGTCTCCATTCTCTGTGAACAGACCAGTTTGATGGTCTTGATCAGCATGTCCCCCTTCCAGCCTGGGGATCTGGAGTCCTTTCTTCATCTTCTCTTACCTTCCAATGAAAGCTTTTGCCTATGAATTTATAATTTGCTTTATTTTTTATTTCTATCCTCACTAAAGCAAGGACCTCTAGTAGCCATTGGCATTGAAAGGGTGGAAGTTTAATCTGACTGTGGTTTTAGGAGGTGAGACCTCTGGGAAGTACAGTAACTAAGGTTAATTGAGGCCATAATTGGGTCCCTCATCCAATGGGACTTGTGTCCTTGTAAGAAGAGGAAAGACCAGAGCTAGGCAGCTCAGTGCCTCTTGCCATGTGACATCCTTGCTTCAGAGTTCCCACCAGCAAGAATACCTTTCAGATGCAACTGCCTGAATCATGAGCTGAGTAAGCCTCTTTTCCTCATAAATTACTCAGTCTGTGGTATTCACCTGTAGCAAGAAAAAACAAACTAAGACAGGGACATATATGTGTGTGTTCGTCTTTGTATTTTAAACACATTGACTGCGATATGCAAGAACAATATGTCTTTTAAAACGCATATGTAGTCATACTTCATGGGACTTGTCTATTAAGAATCATTAACTCTCAGATCATTTAGAGAGGGACCCCTGTGGTCAATAAGGGGACAATGATAAAAAACTGTCCCTTTTACTCTTTTTGAGAACCTGTTTCTTATCTTGATTCCAAGTTCCTATTTTTGGTTTTCATTATGAGACTTAGAAGAAACCTTCATTAGCATTTTTACTTAAACAAAACCAAGACACAATTAGCAGCTGCTTCAAGATTTTAAACCCTAGCATCTGGGAATTTCCCAGAATACATTATTAGCATTAGAAATAAATGTGTTCAGGGGGGAACATACAGCCCTGACTCATCTGCCTGACCACCCAGCAAGCCATCTTCTGCCTGTGCCTGATGCACAACCGCCTGGGAGTTGGAGTGACAATGGTCACACGCAAGTGTCCTTGTCACCCTGTTCCCAGATGCTGGGAGCCTGGAAAGCCACAGGTTTTCCACATGCATTTACCAATGGGCCTATCAACAGCTGTTGATTTGGGGGAGTGGTGCCAGACAGGACCAAAGAAGATCATTTCAAAATACATATTTGACAAAGTCTTGGTTTTGTCCTAGGTCACACTTTAGATTTTATCACTGAATAACAAATCCATCCCATATGTGTTGGCCTTAAAAAACAACTACCACTTAAAAAAACAACAAGCCTCACGGTTTTTGTGCAAGAGGAACTCAGGAAGGGCTCACCTGAGTGGTTCGGATTCAGGGTCTCCCATGTGGCTGCTGTTAGATAGTGTCTGGAGTTGAGAATGTGAGACTGGAGCATCCAGGGAAGCCAAATCTTTCCTCTTCCTCTCTTGTGGGCCTCTCCAAGCAATCTGCCTACATGGGCCAATCAGAGCACTTACACAGAGGTCAGAGGTTCTATAGCAAGTATTCCTATGAGCAAGGCAGATAGTTCACCACCTTTATTACTAGCCGTGGAGTCACATGGCATCACTCACCATTCTCTGTTTGTTAAAATAGTCACAAGCCCACCCAGATTCAAGAGAATGACAGAGATACCTACTCAGTGGGAAGGATAACACTGGAAGAAGAGCCTGTGAGATGGAAACTATATTATGGCCACCATATTTGGAAATGACACTTTGCCATGGGTCAAGTTCCTGAAGCTGAAAAAGAGATTATGGTGTGCATCAGAAGAGGTTAAATGGAGCAGCTGGATAAGGGTGTGGCTTCCAATGAAGCGTCCCTCAGCCTGGCCTGCGGGAAGCACTAGAGCGTGTATTGTCTGCAGCATCTACCCCTCTACAAGGCGGAGAAGTAGGGCTTTTGTACACCCACACCAAGTCAGCCAGAAGCTTAGGGAAGCCCCAAATCAGGGGAGGAAACCCCCAGATACCCTTAGAGAGGCAAGTCCAGGTGCTCGAGGACGTTTCTCAGGCAAGGCTTACAGCCTGAGCCTTCACTGGGAATCAGTAAAAACAGTCATTGGAAATCTTAGTGTCACCCCAAGAGCCTCTGCTATAATAGCATATTAGGTGACATTCAGGGCTAAGTTCTAAAGTTACTGGTAGGTAAGGGCCTGAGGGTCAAGGTAAGACTGAGACTTAGGATAAAAGATGTTGAAAAGTTAAAGAGAAGGCACTTGTATGGCACATCCAAAGTATCTAACTCATACAGGCTTTGAAGACATTTAGGATCCAGGGCAGGAAAGTCATTTAATTCGGCTTAGTAAAAAGAAAAATGCATTGGCTCATGAAATGAGAAAGTCAATAGAAAGTGATCATTTGGGCTGGATCTAGGACATAAAATACTATGTCTTCAAGATCTCTCTCTCCCTCTCCTTCTCCCTCTCGCTTTCCCTCTTCCTTTCTCTCTCTCTCTTCCTCTGTCTCTCTCTGTCTCTTTCTCTCTCTCCTATTTTCTATTGACTATTCCCAGGAGGCTGGTCCCTTTTTGATGGCAAGACAAGTAAGTGCCAGTAATGCCTGGCTTATGTCCTCTTTCCTAAGCAATCTCTTTGAGAAAAAACCTTTTCTCCCCCAATCAGACCTACAAAATTCTCACCACTGTCGTTGTCTATGATTCGCCTGAATTGGTCACATGGCTGATCCAATCACTGCAGTTAATGTGGTATGATCCTCTGATTGGCCAGGCCTGAGTTACAAGCTTACCCTTAGGGCTGAAGTTTAATTTAATTCCACGAGAAATGCAAAGATTAAGAGTAAAAGCGAAGCAAAGCCACAGGAAAAGCTGGAAGTAGTTGCCAGAAGAAGTGGAATAAGACCAGACTATTCCTAACAAAGGAAATTAATGACCGTGTGAGGAATCCAGTCACTGGTAAACCAAGCCCAGAAAGTTAAAATCAGTCCATTCAGAATCAAATGTTCCTGAGTCTTATTTCCTTCCAATTTCTTTGCCCAGGGAAAATGTTGATTATAGAATTCAGAACAAGTGTCATGTCCCTGAAGACTTAATTGACCCAGGGGAGGCTGTGTGGCCCTGCCATTGGGCCTGAGGATTTGAAAGCAAGTCAAAAACTCCCTACGGTTTTATTCTCCAGCAAGACCTGAGGAGGTCCTTAGTAACCACACACATTTTTAAAAACTCTCCCAGTAGTTTTTGTTTCACCAAATCTCTAACAAAGATTAGAGGTTTGTGAAATGAGATCTCCGAAGAAAGTCAAAGAAATGGATGCTAATTAACTAGAAGAAACAAACTGATACATTCACGTGCACACAACAGAAATAGAAGATTATTTAATGAAGTCATCTTCCACATTAAGAAAAAGATGGTAACTAGTCATTCTTGGGCTCTACTGAGGATGAAATAAAAAGCAAATCAGCTTAATTGAACCACTGGGGAATTAAACATGAGGAGGAATTCTTTGTTCAACATTGGCCTAAATTTTAAGCTCTATTTAGTTGTAAGAGTCCTCTGGGTAACAGTGTTGTGTCTTCTTCATCTTTTCCAAAGTTTGAATGGATGGGTAACTGATAACTTTAAGAGTAATAAGAAAGAGACTGGAACCTGAACCAGCTTCCATCACTTTTGAAATTTTATTTCTGGCTGCAAACAAAACTGATTTATCTACTTTTTCTGTAGCTAGGAATATTTTGGTTGTAAGTGACCAGACTTCAGTAGCTTGAAAAAATAAGGGGCTGCTTTTCTAATATAACAAAAGAACGAAGGCAACAGCTACTGGTCCTGATTGTTCACAATGGTTTAGGTTCTCCGTCAGGATTGCAAGATGGCCACTTCAACTCCAGTATTACAACCATCGTCCCTCAGGAAGAAGGAAGAGGGAAAAGACAACAGGGATATCAGATATATGCCTGCCCCAAAACCTGAATTTATGTCTTATTGATCAGAATTACGTAGCCTGGCCACCTCCAACTAGAAGTGAGCTATGGAGAGTGTATTGAGAATGGCGGTTAGATCAACTGCAGTCACAGTAGTTATATTATCTTTGCAAATACATCCCTGTGAACAAGGAGTGGGCAAGTCAACATTTGCCACAGTCAGTTCTCATTGCTGGAACTTGCAGAGATCACATGTCTCTCTCAATCTCAGCTCTCCTGGTTAACTAACCACTTACAGCTGGCTCTGTGTGTTTGTTTGAGGAGTGTTTCTCCCCGAGATTAATCATGAGATTTGGCGACACTACTAATCCTAGAAGAACGATGTCCTGGCCAAGGAGTAGTCACATGGAGTAGACCCAGTAACATCCCTAATAATCCAATTACCTGGGCTCAGTTGTTAAGGTCCAGGTGGTCAGGTGGCTTGAGTGGGACCAAGCATATTCTTCCCCAAGAGTTTTCACTTATATTTAAAGAAAAACAGCCCTTCTTATTTTTGATGGTAGATCTAGAAACAGGAGATCCTATGTAGCCTGTATGTGGAGAAGATACATCTTTAGAAGAAGTTGGTGAGGCCACAAGCACACACACATGTAGAGTTTAAGGAACATGGTAAAGCAAAAGTGAGAGAACAAACTACAATCTTGAGAATCTTTTAAAATTTTTTGTTCAAATCATGAATGGACTGTACCTGTGTGAGCCATAAATTCTCCTTGCTTAAGTTCATGTTGTTATATTTCTATCCACTGCATGGATGGTTTTGATTTAGTAAGAGATTAGGCAAACACCCAATCATACAACTACTATTTATTTGAAATTAAGGAAAAAATTTCCCAAGGGGAAACCATGGAAATGCTTAATGTAATACTCAGCTAATAAGATTCTCTAACTACTTAGAAATACCACAGTACACAAGCACAGCCATCATTACATTTCTGTAATTGTTTCCTGGCTTTCTTTAGGTATCGTTTAAGGATCTCTAGGATGAGTGCGGATGCGGGTGCCCCACTGCTGTCACTGCTCCACCTCCTGGAGCATCCTTCTGTGGAGAGGACATAGGAAGACAGCCTGGTCAGAGAGGAATGGCTTGGAGGAGGAGACAGCTAATTCTGTAGACAGAGTTCCTATCTGTGCTATGCTACTGTAGGGCGGTGTAGACTACTACAAATGACTTGGCCTCTCTGGGCTTCAGTTTTTTCACCTCTTGCGTTGAAGGTGTGACCCGAAATCTTCTGAGGTCCCTTTTACCTCTGCTCATCTATGTCAGTGCGATCACTTAGAGTAATACCCTGACTTTGTGCACAGGGCCCAGCTACTTCCATCTCCCAGCCAGAACACGAGCAAAGACCTCCTGATTCCTAGGCTGTCCTCTGGGTGACACCCACTTCCAGGCTAATTATGGGGGGAATTTGCCTTCCATGAGGTTGTTAGAACTTCCTTTTTGATTGCAGAGCTTCTTGACTATTCAACTCTGCCTTTCCAAGTATGAAGAATCCCTCTCTTCATGACTCAGGAATTAACCCACTGACTGACTGGTGTCTTGCAAATGCATGTGCTTGGCACAGAAGGGCCAGGAGAGAGAGAGTGTAAATGTATCCTAGAGGTCTCTTGGGGCATATTCGGAAAAAAGCCATTTGGTACCCATAAGCCATGGTGGTGGGGCTCTGAGTGGATCAGAAAGGGACATACAAAATCATCAAACACCAAGGAGAAGTAATGAGACCTAGGTGATGTCTGGCTACCCCTTCAACCCTTGGTAATAACACCTAGAACAGATACTGAGCAGTTCACGGGGCTGGTGAATGAGCCCAGTCATTCTCTCCCCAGTGTCACATCTTGGAAAAGTCTTAAGTGGTTAAAAATAAAGGTGGATGGTACTCAGTATTCCAACATTTTCAGGAAATTCTTTGTTCAATGGGTTTGATGGTGCAAACAATGCTTTTAATGCCCTCAACTCCTGTGTCTCCAAGCAGCCTGAGAACTAAAGAGATGTTCTAGGAAAATCAGTCACTCTTTCATGAGGACAAATATATCCTAAAGAAATCCTGAACAGCACCGAGTTTCCCCAACAGTTTGACCATGACCCACAGTATTAAATACACTTTTACCTCATAACCTGGTTCAAAGATGTCTGTATGTAAAGAAACTGAATGCGAGTATTTAGGAAACAAAACTGAACCTCACTTTATGTGATCAGTGCTGGTATTTTCACCCTATTCTGTTCTATTCTGATTCCTTTTCAGGTTTTTTTTTTTTTTTTTAATATTAAGTAAGGAAGTAGAACCTTTAATTTGACCCAGTTCTGGGTTTCAACACAGTTTGACCAACAGTAGGTCCCAGTCTTGGAACCGTTTGTGGAGTGTGTAGGGCTTTGTTTCCTCTGTACGCAGGTGCCTGGGGTGCTGCTCATGGAGGGTGGGTGGGGGATCGAGTAGGGATACTGGGGGTCCAGGTCATTGACAATGCAGGTGTTCTGCAGAAAGGTGATGCAGGCTTAGGAGAAAACAGCCAAGTGGGAGAGACTGAAGAGGCCACACTAAAAAAACCTAGAGATGGAGCGGATGTGGGGGCAGGAAGTGACACGGACGCCTCCGTCACTAACTCACTACGGTTCAAATCCTCTACTTGGAAGCAATTGCTGCAGTGAGTCTAGACAAAAGCACTGCCCTGCTGGAGCCCCATGGGGGGAGCCTACCCCCACTCTCTCCCTCCAGGAGCCCTTTCACACTCTCTTTCACTTCCTGCCAGCTCCAGCACCTCTGCTGGCCTCTTTTGGCATCCATTCACCTCAGCAGCGCCGTCCAGCTGTCTGGATTCAGCCTCCAGGGAGCCTGCACATTGTAGGAGCTGTGTATCCCTGAAGACCTGGAATAGTTCAAGGTTTACGTAATTCAAGAGCAATCCTCCAAAAGAGGATGTGTAACTGTTTCATGTCTGCGATGGCTTCTCTGCATGCCAGCAGCATAAATCCGCCTTTTCACTTGCCCAGCCTACAGCTCAGAAATAGTACCTGATCCCCAAGATAAGCTTTGCAAATGTAGCATGTCGAGTTATTTTGTGTCTTATATGTAAAGCAAAGCTTTATATTTTTATATAGCTATTTATAATGCACATAATGCAAATTCTTGCGTACTTTGGCTACTTTTTAGTTTCTGCTTTCCGGAAGCCTCTGTAGGCAATGTGGCTAGTGCAGCATGCAGGGGGCACTGATAAGACAGTCTCAGGTAAGGGGACGGCGGGGGGGATAAGGTAGGTTTTCAGGGAAAAAGTACTTTTGCTTTCCCCAGGTCCCGCATCTTTCCTTCAGGCATCAGTGTTGACTTCCTCAGAAGGGCCAGAGGTGCTGCCGTAGAGAGCTTTCCGTTGCCTGAGCTCAGCACAGTGGCAGGGGGTAGGAATGCAACGGAACCTCGTCAAAGAAGTGAGTGAAGCCGTCCTTAAGTGCTGATCTGTTTCCCATCATTTTATTATGAATATTTCCAAGTCCACTGAAAATTCCAGAGTTGTACAGTGACCACTATGTGCTGTCCACCTACAACCGACATTTTAAAGCTTAGCATCATGACTTCGCGGTCTGTCCCCCAGTTTGCTGGGCGTTTGCTGCACTGTGAAGTCGCGGATGCAGATACCCTGCCCTGAAGCGTTCCGGCTTGCGTGTCGTTGCCTAGAGGCCAGTATCTGTTAGTAGCTCTCTTTTTATCTTTTTTATTTAATTGCGGCAAAATATATAACATCAATCTTAAGACCTTGACCATTGTGAAGTACGCAGTCAGTGGCATTAAATACAATCTCATTTTGGTCAAACATTTTCACCAGAACTCTTTCATTTGGCAAAACTGATATTCTCTACCAATTAAACAAAAACTCCAATCTAATCTTCTTCCTAGCCCCTGGAAATTGCCATTCTACTTTTTGAAAAAAATGTTTTCTTACGTTTTATCAGTATGTATTTGCAGTCTGTGAGGATTATATTCCTCGTGGGGTGCTGGTAAGTGTACATAACCATCTTACTACATTTCTTATCCCCTTCTCCTCTTCCCCCTGTTCCCTTCTTCCATCCCTTGGTTCTCTTCTTTTTTTCAGAAGACCTATCTTCCTATTTCCTATTGCCTTTTGTTTTGTTCTTTATATTTTGGGTTTCTCATATAAGAGAAACCATGAAATATTTAAACTTGTGTGTCTGATTTATTTCACTTGACATTATGGTCTCAAGCTACCCATTTTCCTACAAATGCCTGAGCCTGGCCTTCTTCATGACAGAGTAGTACTCTGTTATGTATAAATGTCACATTCTTTCATCTAGTATCTATTGATGGACATATATAGGCAGCTTCCAAGATTTTGCTATTATGAATTGTTGATGTTATAAACATTGGTATGTATGTATCACTGTAATATGATGTCTTTAACTTTTTGAGAAGATACCTGGAAAGGAAATCGCTGGGTGAAGTAGAATTTCTAGCTTTAGATTTTTGAGGAATCTCCATACTGATTTCCACAGTGGTTGTACTAGTTTACATTCCCACTGACAATGTAGAAATTCTACTTTTGTCCCACAGCCTTGTTGGTTATTTGACTTCTTGATGATAGCCATTCTTTCTGGAATGAGATAGAATCTGAGCATTGTTTTAATTCTCATCTCTCTGGTGACCAGTGATATTGAACATTTTTCATGTGGTAAATAATGGTATTTCTTCACCATTGTGCTTCTTCTGAGAAGTATGTATTCATTTTAGTTACCCACCTATTGGTTGGGTCTTTTATTTTGGAGGGGTCAAATATTTTCGAATTCTTTATATATTTTAGATATCAGTCCTCTATCCAGGGAATAACTAGCAATTTTTTCCTATTCTGTTGTTTCTTTACTCCTTTGGTTGTTTCCTTTTCTGTGCAAAAGCCTTTAATTTGATGTGATCCTATTTATTGATTTAATCTACTGGACTACAAAATAGGTAAAATTTTTGAAGACATAGCCATAGACAAAGACTTCCAGCTATGTCTTTAAGAATTATGCCTATTTTATATTCCAGCAGATTAAATGTTTCTGTTTTAACATTTAGATATTTGATCAATTTTGACTTTAATTTAATGCATGGTGAGAGATGAGGGTTTAGATTCAATCTTCTGCATGTGGATAGCCAGTTTTCCCAGCACCGTTTGTTAAAGAGGCTATCTTTCCTCCAGCACATGTTTTTGGCACCTTTGTCAAAGATCAGATAGGTGAATGTGTTTGGAATTGTTTCTATATTCTCTATTCTGTTCCATTGATCCACCTGTTTTTTTGTGTGAATACCATGCTGTTTTTATCACTATAGTTTTGCAGTATAACTTACGTGACGACTTCTGCTTTGCTCTTGTTGCTTAGGATTGCTTTTGCTTAGGTCTCTTCTTGTTACATATGAATTTTATGATTGTTTCTTTAATTTTGTGAAGAATTCTATTGGCTTTTCAACTGGGATTGCATTAAATCTGTTTATCAGTTTTGGAACTGTGGCCATTTTAACAGTATTGGTTCTGCCTTCCCAAGAACAAGGTCATTCTGCTTTCTGTAACTATGAATTTGACTACCCTAGGTGTCTCATAAAAGTAAAACCACAAGTATTCATCATTTTGTGCCCATTACTTTATTCAGCATAATGTCCTAAAGATTTATCTATGCTATACTTGTCATAATTTCTTCCTTTTTAAAGAATGAATAATATTTCATTTTATTTAAATATTACATTTATCTTATTTGTTCATCTGTTGGTGGTCAGTTGGGTTGCTTCCACTTTTGCATATTATGACTAATGCTCTGAACACAGTGTACAAATGCCTGCTCAAGTCTCTGCTTTTACTTCTTTTGAGTTATACCCAGAAAAGAATTAGATTATCTGATAATTCTGTCTTCAGTTTTTGAGGACTGTAGAGTTTTCCACAGTGGCTGCACCATTTCACACTCCCACCAACAATGCATCATGGTTCTAATACCTTCACATCTTCCTAATGTTTGTTTGTTTTGCAGAGTAGCGGCCTACTGGCTGTCACGTAGTATCTGGTTGTGGGTTGCTATGTACTTCTCTCACGATTAGTAATGTTGAGCATCTTTTCATGTGCCTTCTGACCATTTTTATAGCTTCTTTGGAGCAATGTCTATTAAATGTCCCTTGTCTTTTTGTATCTTATGAGGTAAAACTTATATATAATGCACAGGTTTTAAGTCTACCATTGTATGAGTTCTGACAAATGCATCTCAAACTCAGCCGAGGCGCAGAATATGACCATCACTATGGAAATTTCCTTCAGATCTGTTGTCAATCGTTCTATACCCCCACGCTTAGAGACAACTACTATTCGGAGATTTCTTTTCTGCCATAGATTAATTTTGGCTGTTATAAGACTTTAAATATGTGGAGTCAGACAGTGTGTATTCTTTTGTGTCTGGCTTCTTTCACTCAGCACACTCACTGTGATTCATCCACGTCGCACATGTTAGCTGTCACTCCTT
Source organism: Dinomys branickii (assembly GCA_004027595.1). Lineage (NCBI taxonomy): Eukaryota > Metazoa > Chordata > Mammalia > Rodentia > Dinomyidae > Dinomys > Dinomys branickii. The sequence continues at coordinate 51,687 of PVLD010003460.1, read as the reverse complement.
CTGCTTGCTGAGAAGTATTCCTTTGTATAAATAGGCCAGGGTTTGTTTATTTATTCTTTTGTTGATAGACGGGGCTGTTTCCAGTTTGGGGCTGTAGTGAATAAAGCTGCTGGGAACAATCTTGGTAAGTTCTATTTTTTATTATAACAAAAGCAAAATGCCATGAACTTGAAGCCTCAATACAAATCTTCACTAAGCCTGCTATCTTTGTGAGTAGAAAAATAACCAATAAATAAGAGGTACCTTTTGTGGGCAGCTTACAATAGCTCAGACATACTGTAAAAGCTAAAATTTCCTCCTACCAATCATTACATTGAACCTAACCAGCTGGTTTTCCAGATGGGCAAACTGAGGCTTGGAAGAAGGAACTGACTTGCCCTAAACCCAAGACCTTCCTTGTAGGAGACCCTTTTTTGCCTTCTGGACAGTGCTGTGAATAATATTGATCCCAAGACCAAGAGAAAATGAGTATGATGTTTTGTTTTTATTCTAGTTATCACAATTTATTGTGATATTGGAGTCACTTTTATTTGTCTTATGTAATGGTCTTAATTTCAGTGAAGGAACAGAGCTGAGCCAAGGATTACAACTTCAGAAATAAAGGTAATTTATTTACTAAGAATCTTCAGGGACAGCAAGGAACTTAAAAAAATTAGTTGTACATTACAAAAAAGCTTTCTTTCCTATTGTAAAATACTAGAAAAATAAAAAGACCTCCAAAAGATAAATGCATGATGAACTTTTGGTCCATTTATCAAAGCAGATATTAAGACCAAGTGGAAAACTGCCAGAGGAAAGAAGGAAGACTTCTGACTAGTGTTAATCTAGTGTATACTAAATGCCCGGGAAGCCCCCTGCTAAGTGACTGACTTAGTTACTTTTGTCACTGCTGACACAAAATACTCAGCACCCAAAGTTAAAGGAGGAAGGGTTTATTTCTACTCATAGTTTGTAGAGGTTTCAGTTCATAGTTGACTGGCTCCCAGACAGGGTGGCATAGCAGAGCAGCATCGCAGAGCAGGCTGGCAGAAGGCAGCAAGTGGCAAGCACTTGACCACACTAACCCTCTTTCTGACCCTTATATTTTATCCAGGCTACCCACCCTTAGGGTAGGAGCTCTCACACCCTTAATCCCAGCATCACACACTCTAGATCCAGCCACTTCTGAAAAACCCTGACTGCATGAAGCTTTGGGTGAATATCTAGACACAAGCCGTAAGAGTAACTTGTACATTTAACTCATTTCATCTTAGCAACCTCAATATCACTGTTCCCTTCTCTCTTATACTATGTCTCCTGATACTTAGCTAGAAACAGGATCTCACAGAATAAAGACTTCTCGTGCTGTTTTGATAGCTAGATTTGGCATATGACTGAATTCCAACCAGTTGGATATGAAACGGAGTGTATGCAACTTCCATGAAGAAGGTGACCTAAAAGGAAGGTCACCTTCTCCTCATAGGTGAGCTGGTTAGAGCTAGAACAGCTGTTTAGGATATAAGCTGGAATAAGTGTGGAGGAAATAGAAGAAAAATAATTGATGAACGTGGCGCTACCCTACAAGTCCTAGACTATACATCTCAAAGTTTGTGTAAAGAGAGAAACATATTTTTTTGTGACTGTTACTCTATTTTATGTCATTCTAGTAGAATCTAATCCTGGTACAGGAGATATTTCCATCCTCACCTTACAGACAAAACAAAAACAAACACAAAAACTGAGCTCCAAGTTTCCACAGCTAGAGGGCACTAACTCAGTAAGGATAATAATGCTCCACTCTTAAACTCCCAAAGCTGATATTGAAATGCCAAGAAAATATTCCCTTCAGGCTTTACTCCCTGGAGCCATCCTATGCCCACAGACACGGAGGTTTGTCCCCCCCTCTCCGCAGGTTAACCCTGGAGCCTTCATGTCACTGTGGGCCTGAAGCCAGGTTTCAGTGAGCAACAAATCCGTGTATGTGGTTATGGGAAAATTGTTTACCATACAAACCTCAGTTTCTTCTTGTCCATAACAGGGATGGTGGCGATAATATCTGTGATGGAGATGCAGGGTGGACTCAGCTGGAGGATGCACAGTATCTGGCACTCCCTGCAGGACCAGTAAAGGGTGGTGTGTAACTACCTGCCTCTGGCCTGGAGTCAGAACCTCTAGTTATTACTTTTTCCATAGCTCCCTTTCTTCCATTTCGGGGCCTATTCATTCTAGTGTCCCTCCCTAAATAAAATTAAATAAGTCCCTTATCTTCCTACAGATGAGGCGCGGCGCTCTGATGTCACCGATGTTCACATAAATCTCTCGTGCATTCAACTCAACTATACCTTGGGCAGGCGACAAACAAGCAGTGTGTGGCTGCCAAGGCCTAGCCCTGTGCCTGAATTTTTCAACATGAGTTTTAACAAGAAAGATAGTGTTTCTAAACATCACAGATTGAATTTTCGTTTCTTTTTTTTTCCCTGAGATTTGAACCCAGGGCCTTCAGACTGAGCCAACGCTCCCCCTTTTCAAAATTCTCTTGTTTTAAAAAATTTGAGTCAGGGTCTTGTCAAGTCACTAAGGTGCCCAGGCTGGGCTTCAACCTGCAATCCTCCAGCCTCAGCTTTTCACCTTCTCACATGGCCCCAGACATGTGCCACCATGTCCAGTTTTGGCTTGCATTTGTTACATTTCTGGCTCTCACTCTCAAAACAGAGTTGGCACAAAACAAGACAAAATACACAAACAACCAAAAAACATAGAACAGCAAAATTTGTCTTTAAAGGCATCCACTAAATTAAACAGCATCTCATAGGTACCTGCAGAACCCATGGCCAGCTCCCTGGGTGGGCATTCTCTATGGGTCAGCTTGAACAGAGGTACCCCACTACTACAAGTCTTTCTCTGTGTATGACCCATGGTCTTTAGGAAAAGAATCCTTCTGATGTGATCATGAATACTATACAGATTAATGCAATGGCTTCCAGCCATAGGTCAGGAGGCTTTTTTAGGAGGACACAGAATTTTTGTAAGATGATCTTCAAATCTATCTGCATGCTTTATTTTCTAGGGATACAATCTCCTATGTTTCTCACATGGCTATACCTCTACTTTTCATATATATACACAAGTATATGTGTATATACAGTTTTTTAAAGGGGAAAAGGCTTATTTAGCTCACTGTTTGTAGAGGTGTTCATCTGTAATCAGCTGCTTCCAAGGCGGGGGGGGGTGCTTGGCAGAGGGGCAATACGGAAGAGAACCAGTTCATGGCAAGCAGAAGACAGCAAAAGCAAGCAAGGAAGTGTGTATGTTGTTGTGATAAATCAAACAGTTAAAAAGCATTAGAGGGCTCGTGAAGAAACTCAGTAATAGAATGCTTACTTAGCTTGCACAAGACCCTAAATTCAATCCCTACCACTGGAAAAAAAGGCATAACATAAATGTTAAAGAATCAATAGATACTAAATGCATACCTACTAGTCTTCAAGGATTAACAAATCCCTAATTTAATGCCACTCAACAAGAACTTTCTAGAAATAATTCCACAGTTTAGTAGCTTTCATGGTACTATTGTTTCAAAAACAGCTCAGGGAATGGATTTCTGGAGGCCATTTAACCATCTTCAAATCACATTGAGATGGAGGCTTAGCTGGTGTTTAGTACAGCTACACTGAGAAACTCTGACCCAGGGTTGGGTCAGGACTGCTTGTGCCCCAAGAGCAGAGCATGTGCACCTCCCCTCTCTCAGGAGGATGAGGCCCTGCGTAGACTGAGTACTCAGTAGCTGACAGTCAGAACCACAGGTGCATGGAGATTAAGCAGAAAAAGTAAAGAATCAGAAGTGTAAATATTTATGGGTGGACAAGCTACTCATTTCCTGTCCAGCAGGGACTATCTGATTGCAAACAACAGAAATCAATTCTAGACAAGGGAGTTGAAAGAAGTATTAGAAGACAAGTTGAAGAACCAAATCACAGAATGGAAAGAAGAGGGATGGTGATGATGGATACTTTTGGGAAAGGATGTTTCAACTCCAATCATCTCCACCTGTGTGTTGCATCACCAAGATTTGGATTCTCTGGGAAGAGTACAGGACTGGCCAGAGGAGAGCAGGATGCCAAGAGCGGCAGCCTCTGAATCTGTCCATCAACACAGGGGAAGGCATGTTCCTCAGAGAAAACTAGGATGCTGGCACCAGAAAAATGGAAAACGATGCTAAGCATGGAGGACACAGAGATGGCCGGTTCTGTCCCTTTAGGACTTAATCTTTGCATCTGTAAAATGGAACTACTGGTCACACTGTGAAAATTTAGTGAGATAACACAGAACATAGTGTTTTATATGGAAGGAGCCTAATATACATCTCAAGATCTTCTCTCCAGAGAATAAAGATACCATCACTGGCTCTGCAAGAATGTATTTCTAAAACAGATCAAAGACCTCTCAAGTCCAACTACATCATTTTACATATCTGAACCTCAACTGAGCGCAAGCAGTGAATTTCTGCGCTTGTGATGCATCATTTCCCACAGGGTAATAAAAAATAAACCAAGTTTTGCATGAGTCTTTTCCTATAAGCAGGCAGGGGCTCTGGAGGAAGTCAACCCGACGGCCAATCTGTTAGAATCAGAGGTTAACAGAGCTGTTGGTTGCTTCCGATGTTACAGACTCCCTTCTGGCACCTTTGTGTTACATGGCCAATTGACCACTGAGGAAGTTACTGCGGCCTGAACAATTTCATTCAAAAATCATAGCATTTTATTTTTTCGCCACTGACACACATACTTTTCTTTCCCTTCAAAGACAGCAGAAAAGGGCTCACAACTGTTTGAACTGTCAGGGTCGTGTATTCCAGTGTGGATGTGGGCGCCGGCCAGGCCCTGCCAGGTGAGCGTGCTCAGTTGTTCTCACCCTTTTTAGGTCTGAACTTTTGCCAACTTATATAGTTTTGCCTAATTCCACCATCTTTCTATCAAACCACTGTTTTGTTTTAACCAGTTTCTGCTACTTTACTGTTTCAGGTTTTTCGCTCCAGAAATACTATGAAATTTGACCAAATAGTGCTATTGAAGGATGGTGCTATTGTGAAATGTTTCAAAATCCAGCTCTGATGGATTTGTTTGAAGTAAGAACTATAAAGCCTTTTCACCTTTCAGGGTAGTTTTTAATGTTAAAAATAAAATAATAATACTGGTCTTCTCAGTGTGTTAATGGTTGGTTTTCATCCTAAGAGCTATAGCAAGATATTGAATGATTTTTAAGTAGCAGAGAAAGTGACCGGATTATGTTGTTTTATTTTTTGAGACAGGATCTTTCTATGTAGTTTAGGCTGGTCTGGACTTACTGTGCAGCGTAGGCTGGCCTCAAACTCAAGGTAATCGTTCTGCCTCAGCCTCCTGAGTCCTGGGATTACAGGCATGCACCAGCCCACCGGCTTGCTTATGTTTTTAATAGATTTCTGTTACTGAAAATGGATTGGGGAACAGAGGTGAGAAGTGAGAATAGAAGTAATGGATACAAGTTTATTGTGTGGGAGATGATGGAAGCCTGGACCAAGATGGTGGCAGGAAGTTGGAGAAAAGGAGATACCTTGAGAGAATTGATTAAACTAGGTGATTGGCACAGATAAATCTGAGTCAAAAATCAAGAAGGGAAGTTAAATAATTCTATGCAAATAAAGACAGAACAGCATTCATAATTAGGTAATTAGTCTCTTCTTGAAAGTTAATATATTATAGCCAAATATGGTCATCGGTGTTACATGTACTTTCTTTGGATTTGCCTCCAAGGTCAAGAAAGTCAGGGCTGGGGATATAGTTCAGTGGCACAAGCACCTGCCTGGCAAGCACAAGGTCCTGAGTTTGATTCCCAGTACGAAAAAAAAAAGTCAGTATTCAGAGGTCCAAGTTCTTAACATCTTAGATAACAGAGTTTATTTAAGTGAAAGTGTTGAATAACTAGTCTTCCAACAAAACTTCAAGGAAAATGCATTCTCCTCCCTCTCCATGGAAAACACAGTTTAAATTGAACCCTGAGTATATTTATGAAAGAAACATTCTCTTTATGCCTTTTCTCTGGAGGTGGACAGTGTTTTTACATAGAACTATTAATGTCAAAGAACACTGCAAGGTTGAATTGTATGATGTTTTAGTAATGTGGGAGAAACATTCTCAGCAACACAATTGTGACTTTTTTTTTCTTCCACAATTGTGACTTTTAAACATTTTTTCCATAGAGGAGGTCCCCTTTGGGAAAAGAAACTTTTCTTTATAATTTTTGTAGTCATACACAGATGAGTTAAGAAAAGGCATAATATTCCAATTATGAAACAAGTCTATGTTTTAAGTGAACACAGACTTTTTCTAGATACGTTTTAAGTCTTCAACACAGGAATTCTAATTAAGACAGGAATTACTACTCTTGTTTTTAAAATCATTCTGATTTTCTTCTTCTTGAGCACCTTATACCAGCAGCACTACAAACAAGCCCCTTTTCAGAAAATCCTTTGAGGAATTAGTACCTTCATAAATGTTCCAATAATGAAGGCTACTTACATTTGTGTAACAGTTCTCTAAATATATTCATGGTTTGATCTTACCAAATTTCTACCACCCTACAGGACACAAGATGGAAACACTGCTCCCATTTTACAGATGATTTGCCCAGGCCAGCAGGTGCAAGTGTCCAGTGTTCTTTTCTTATAACTCTCAACTCTCTTCGTTGCTATGTTTTAAATTTTTTCATGACCTCCCTCTTTCTACTATTCCAGAAGCACAGGCAAAATCTATAATAATGGAAGAAACCAATGGCAACCTATTCATCAATAAATATATACTGAGCCATGATATATTGGTTATACAGTGGCTCAAGCAAATAATCGTTTGTTTTGCTCCCACATAATAATCCAAGGTCATGTGTAGTTCAGGGAGATTGGTCCAGGGACTCAAGTTCATCTCAGCTCGTCACTGCTACTCTGCCATAAGACTACAACTCCTCTTTCCCAGTTCTTTTAGTGTGTTTATTTTTTTTTCTGATCTCTACAGGTCAAAAGACATACCCAGAAGATGTGTTTACTAATTGGTCAAGTGCAAACAATTTAATAATTATTTATGTCCTAACAACTTAATTGAACAAGAATAAATAATAATTTAATCTTCAAATGATCATAAATATCTTAAGTGGATGTGTGTGCCTGTTGGGTGCTGCACAACTGCTGAATCCTTAGACTCAGTAGAATATTGTTATGGCAGTTCCCTATTCCACATTGATTTTTTTGCAGTGTATATTTTTAACATAACAACAATCTGCAACACAGGCTCACAAAGACATGATGTCATGATCTAATTTGAAACTATGAACTACTCTGAGCTAGTAGTTTGGCACAGTATCCGAAAGGTGTTGGTGAGTTTTCCTCAAATATCTAAACTACAATTTTTATCTTCCTGTGCTCCTCTGTGTTCACTGAAGTACCTCTGGGTGCCTGGCACACAGTTTGGGGGACCGTGGCCCTACAGTGCTTTGTCCTGTGGCTGTACAACTCCCTGGGTTATGCCTAGGTGTGGCTGTACTGGAGAAGCAATGCTCTAGACCTCTGGCAGTTGCTTACTCTGCTCCTCCCTGGCTCCTGTCCTGATCTCTCAGCTCAGGTATCATGGCAGAAGGAGGGGATGTGAGGACTGTACCAGCGGTTTCCTTGCTACCAACTCTCAGCCAATGGGAATCAAGCTTCCCATCCTGCTTGCCTTACACCACGAGAAGCCTAAAGCAAAGTTCACCCTATTTTAAAGGTCAAGATGATGACTTGTAGACTCTGGCATGTTTTCCAAAGTTGCTCATGCGTGTGCTCCCACTCACGTGACCTGCATGGGTACTTTAAACTGCACTGAATTACAAGGAGAGCAAGTTTCCCTGCTCCTGTGAAAGCTTCATCCAAAAGCTGAGAGTGACATAGTTTGGGCCTTGATTACTCCCAAAGGCCCACGTGTTAACACAAGCTTATTCTTCAGGTTGGTGCTATTGAGAGGTGGTAGAAACCTTTAAGACGTGAGACCTAGTGGGAACTTTTAGGTCACCGGGAGCGTGCACTCAGAGGGGTTGTGGGATACCTCTTTGCTCTCTGGACACCAGGAGGTGAGCAATTGCTTCTACCACGTGCTCCCTGCTATGATGTCCTGCTTCATCGTAGACTCAAAAGCAGTGGGATGGTTTACTAGGGACTGGAACCTCCAAAAATGTGAGCCAAAATAAATGCTTATTCAAGTTGATTATTTTAGTTATTTTATTACAATAATAGAAGTTATAGTTGTGCCAACCATCCCTGGCTATTTGGTTATTTCTAAACAACATAAATAGCAACTGTATATGGATCAAAAAGTAATTCATTTCCATCACTCCCAGGGTTTGGGTCTCAGTTCCAGGGGCTCATATGGTGAAGGCAAAGAAATGCCATATTTCCTGGGATCACCTTATTCCATGGTCAGATGTCCCTAGGATGTTTTTGCTGTCCTGTGCTATCTTCGGTCCATGAAGGCCTCCTCTCTGTCCGTACCCCATTGGCAAGGCCTCCCCAAGGCTGTACCCTCGGTGAGCCCTAAACTCCTTGTGGGGCTGGGCCTTGTGTAGGGGGAGAAAAGCGAAGCTCTTTCCTCAGTATTCACTCTCCTAGTGCCTGTGCCTGTCTTCTCCCAACTCCGGCCTGGAAGAACCAGCTCGTGCAACCTCATTTAATTTTTCCAAGTCTGTTGTTTCTGATACAAACTTAATGCCTTCTCTCCTTTAGGCCTTAGGGATTTAAGTTCCTGAATCTCAGACCTTTGTGGGGGACAGAAAACATTTATTTCTATTCCTATGCCTTAGTTTCCCTCCTCTGAAAGAGCAGGTGCCTCCCAGTGTGCTGTGAATGGGAGACATCCCTTGGGGTAAAAACAGGAAAATTAGTATCAGCATAGTAACCTGCTGTGTAGTCGGGTGCCCACATCCTCCCAATGCCTGGTCTTATCCAGGTACCTACAAAGGGCACTGGGCAGGAAATCTGGGACAGACTGAGAGTTTTGACTTCATTTTTCCAAGCTGTTAAATCTTGGGCTAGTGAGAAATAGATCCCCAATATGCCTAGTGCTCTACCTGTGGGGTCAGGGATAGGCCAGGAGAGAAGACTCTTCCAGATCCAGTGAAAATGTAACTACCTCCTGTTGCCTTAGGAGTAGCAAGACTAATGTTGCTCACAAGCATGGAGATATATTTTAAGCAAGACCTTGATTCTCCCTCATGTATCCCTCTGGCTGGCCCTGATTCAAAAAGAAACAAAGCACATTTCTGGCATGCTATGACCCATTTAGGTGGAATGTGGGGTGATATGCCCATTTTCCCGCTCTGCCTTGTACTCCTGTTTATTCCTCTGAACATATGGTCCCTAAAATTGGCAATGACCTTCTCTTTGTTATATTTACCTTCCTTTCCAGGCCAGCCCAGACTCCATTGAATTACCAGAGTAGGGCAGGAGCTGATAGGAAGAAAGTTCCCTTCCCGTTCCCAGGCCCTTACACAAGGGGGTTGTCCTCCTCACTGTGCCACAGTGAGGGCCGCAGGGGATTTGAAATGACATCCTGTCTCCCCCACTAACATTCTTTCCCCACAAGTGGTGGCTTTTTCCTTTGTGCTTTCACACAATTCAGTCTGGGTGGAGCAGCCTGCCTGGCAAGACTGGAACAACCCCATGGAGCATTCGCCTCTTCCCATGCTGAGGCTCAGGTCCTCGGGGCCCAGCTGACAGACCCTTCTTTTGGGGTGGCTTTGCCTGTGGTATTTTTAGAGTAAAAACAGTTAGAAATGGGTCAAAATGATAAGTAATATGAACTATAGAGTCATAAGCTTCACTTCTGAGGAGACAGGACAGTTCTGATTTCCAGGAACTAATGAAGAGTTCATAAAGGGTCCTAGTAGCTTTTCCAAGGAACAACCTTGGGGCTTAGCAGAAAGGAAGAGATGAGAGCAGCCATTTTCTATGCCTGGCTGTGTAGCTAGTGCCTGACTAGGTCTCAGGCGTGCTGACAGGCCTACACATATCTACTGTTCTGTGAGGATGTATGTCTCAGACCCAGAGGCCCTAAGACCTTCTACTTCCTAAATGTGTCACCCTGGTTAAATCAGTTAACTTCTACCTGAATCTCAATTTCTTTTGTGATAAAGCAAAAATAATAAACCCACCTACATCACAGAGTAGGTTTTGAAGCTTAATCCTTGAGGGAATGAAACTGGTCTGAAAGATACACTCTTTTTACATATTGTTAAGAGGATAACGTCTGACCTATGACATCCCCAGGGTCAGATGAAATAAAACATGTCTAAGGGTTTTATGATTTGTAAAATACCATATGAATGTAAGTACTATTTTTCCTTACTTATCTTAGAATCTTTTGAAGAAACTTTTAAGCTCAAACTTTACAAATGCAGAAATCTTGGACAGAGGGTCATTTGCTCTCTGCTTGAATCCCTTCTACAATGGGAAACTTAAACCCATACCACAAAGCTCTTGACTAGAGTTTGCTTAAATTAAATTGTAACCATCTCAGACAAGTTCTCACACAAATGGGGAAGGGTGAGCTTTGCTTCCCAGTAACTACAAGGCATCATCACACAATGGCCATAGACACTTGCTTAATTGTTCATTTTTTTAATTTTAAAAATTAAAAAAACTAACAAAACAACAATGAAGACAAAATCAAACAACACAAAAACAACAAAAACAATATATGACCTCAGAACAAAATGAAAGGAATTAACAATGGTTACTACATTATGTACTGTTATCTTCAATAAAGTTGCTCAGTCCACCAGACATAAGAATGTAAGCTTGATCAAACAAAGACAGTAACAAGTAATAAAAAAAAAAAATGGAAATGGTGTAGAGCTTTACCATACAAGATGGTAAAAGTTCAACAATATTTCTTATACTGCATATTGTCATTTTCAGATCAGTCATTCTGATTACCATATTCAAGCATGCAAAATTGGTCAAGAGAAAAGAAGATTTTAAGCATAGACTTTTCCTTGCAATAAACCACAGACATCAGCAACACACCTATCCCAGGTACCCTTATATATACATATAAATTTTGTTTTAAATTTTAAACAAAAGAAAAAAAACAAAATAACAAAATCAAATCCATAAAAAAACAGCATAGGGAACAAAAAACAAAAAAATGATACAGAATTTCAAAACATGGTGATAGGATATCAACAATGGTTGTTATATTACATAATGTCATCTTCAAAATGGTTGCACATATAACCAGATATAGGCATGCAAGATTGATCAATTACCTATTAACAGTTCCTTTCAAGAAACCAACAGGTATTAGTAATACAATTATCCTAGCTATCCTGTGTATACATATACATATTTTTTCCTCTTCTTTCTTTTTCCTCTCCCCTCCTTCATCCCAATTGCTCCTTCCTATTTGAGCAGTTTGTTTTCCCTTTCATAATATCTATTTTATCTTCTGGATTTTATTTATTCTTTCAGATTCTTATAGTCGGGAGGAAATGTGATGTTTACACATGTGAATCTGATTTATTTCACTTATGAGCATGGTCTCAAGTTGCATCCATTTACCTATAAAAGCCTCGAGTTTATCTTTCTTTATAGTTGAGTAATATTCCATTGTATAAAAATACCACATCTCTTTTATCCATTCCTCAGTTGATGGCATTTGGGTTGTTTCCAAGACTTAGCTATAACAAATTTTGCTGCTATAAACGGATGTACATGTATTGCTGTGGTATGATGTTCAATTCTTCTGGAAATATACCCAAGGAGGGGAATAACTGGGTTGCATGGGACCTCTAATCCTAGTTTACTGAGGAATCTTCACACTGATTTCCACAGTGGTTGCACAAGCCTACCCTCCCACCAACATGGAGAAGAGTTCCTTTTCCACACAGTCCCTCCAGCATTTGTTATTGGTTGATTTCTTGATGATAGCCATTCTTTCTGGGGTGAAATGGAACTTCAGTGTAGTTTTAATTTGCATTTCTTGAATGACTGATGATGTTGAACGTTTTTTCATGTATTCATTTGCCATTTGTATTTCTTTATGTGAAAAGTGTGTATTCATCTCAGATGCCCATTTTTGTATTAGGTCTTTGAATTTTGGGGGACTGATTTTCTTCAATTCTTTATATGTTCAAGACAAGAGTCCTTTATCTGAGGGACAGTTAGCTAAAACTTTTTTCCCAATTCATGGGCTTTCTTTTCACCCTGTTGGTGATTTCTTTTGATATACAAAAATTTTTCAATAAGATGGGATCCCAGTCATTGATTCTTTAAAGTATTTCCAATGCTGTTTGGTTTTTGTTTATGAACCCTCTACCTACCCCTATGTTTTCAAGACTTCTACCTACTTTCTTTTCCAATAGATCCAGTATTTCTGTTTTAATATTTAGATCTTAAGGCCTTTTTGACTTTATTTTGGTGCATGGTGATAGGCCTAGGTCTAGTTTTAGTCTTCAGCATATGGAAAGCTAGTTTTTTCAGCACCATTTATTAAAGAGGCTGTCTTTCTTCCAGTGAACGTGTTTGGCCCCTTTGTCAAAGATAAGGTGGCTGAGTGTCTTTGTGTTTGTGTCTGCATCTTGTAGTCTGTTCAGTTGATACTCAGGTCGGTTTCTTTTGCCAATGCTATGCTGATTTTATCACAGTAGCTTTGTAGTATTATTTCAAATCAGGGATTGTGATACTTCCTGCCCTGCCTTTGTTTCTCAGGATTGCTTTTGCTATTCTGGGTCTCTGCTAAGTGCCAGATGAATTTTAGGAATATTTTCTCTAGGTCTGTGAAGCATACCAATGGTATTCTCATTGGAATTGCTTTGAATTTGTGTAACAAATTTGAAGGTATGGCCATTTTCACAATGTTGGTTCTTCCTATCCATGAGCAAGGAATATCTTTCCATTTTTTGAAATCTTCTTCAATCTCTTTTTTTCAGAGTACTGTAATTTTCACTGTATAGATTTTTTTCTTCTTAGATTAATTCCTAAGTATTTCAATTTTTTGGATGCTATTGTGAGAGGTATAGTTTGTCTTTTATCTCTCTGTGTTTGTGGTTTGTGTGTAGGAATGCTACTGATTTTAAAGTGTTGACTTTGTATCCAGCTATGCCACTGAGTTTGTTAATTAATTCTAAGAGTCTTTTGGTGGAGTGTTTGGGGTTTTCTATGTAGCATATCATGTCATCTGCAAATAAAGATAATTTCACTTCTTCCTTTCCTATCTTTATTCTTTTATTTCTCTCTCTTGTCTAATTGCTCTGGCTAGTGTCTCCAGAACCATGTTGAATAGGAGTGGTGACAGTGAACATCCTTGTCTTGTTCCTTAGTTTAAAGTGAAAGCTTTCAGTTCTTGTCCATTTGGTATGATGTTGGCTATTGGTTTTTCATAGATGGTTTTTATCAGATTGAGGTAAAGTCCATCTATGCTGATTATTTGTAGGGTTTTTATCATGAATAAGTATTGGACTTTATCAAAAGCATTTTCTGCATCTGTTGAGATGATCATATGACTCTTGTCTTTCGCTCTGTTGATACAGGGTAGTATGTTGACTGATTTGCATACTTTGAACCATCCTTACATTGCTGGGATGAATCTCACTTGGTCATGGTGTATTATTTTCTTGATGATTTGCTGCATTCTATTAGCTAGTATTTTATTAAGAATTTTTGCATATAAGTTCACTAGAGAGACTGGCCTATAGTTCTCTTTTTTGGTTAGTTCTTTTTCTAGTTTTGGTATCAGGGTAATTCTTGCCTCCAGGGATGAGTTTGGAAGAATGGCTTCCCTTTCTATTTCTTTAAAGAGTTTGAGAAGAATTGGTATTAAATCTTCTCTAAATTTCTTGTAGAATTCAGCTGTGAATCCATCAGGACCTGGGCTTTTTTGTTGTTGGTATGTTTTTTATTACATTTTCAATTTCACTGGCTGATATTGGGTTATTCAAGATTTTTATATCTTCTTGATTAAACTTTGGTAATTCATATGTATCTAGGAATCAGTCCATTTCTTCTGTGTTTTCCATCCAGTGAAAGTAAAGTTTCAAAGTAGGTATTGATGATCTTCTGATTTTCTACAGGATCTGTAGTGATATCACCCTTTTCATTCCTTATTGCATGGATTTGAGTTTTTTCTTTCCTTTTTTGATAAGGTTGGCTTGGGGTTTATCAATTTTATTTGTTTTTTCAAAGAACCAACTCTTTGATGAATTCTTTGTATTTTGTTCTTAGTTTCAATTGTGTTCATTTGTGCTGTGATCTTTATAACTTCCTCCCTTCTCCTGGCTTTGGGATTAACTTGCTCCTTCTTTTCTAGAAGTTTGAGGTATAACATAAGGTTGTTTATTTGTGTTTTCTCTATTTCCCTTATGTGGGAATCCACTGCTATAAATTTCCCTCTGAGGACTGCTTTCATTGTGTTTCACAGGTTCCAGTAGTTCGTATCTGCATTTTTGTTTGATTATAAATACTGTTTAATTTCTACTTTAATTTTTTCTATGACCTATTGGTTGTTCAGGAGGGTGTTATTTAATATCCATGTGTTTATAGAGTTTTTGCAATTTCTTTTATCATTTCCAGTTTTTTGGCACTATGGTGCAATAATATGCATGGAATAATTTCAATTCCTTTGCATTTACTTAAGCATATTCTATGTGCTAGCATGTGGTCTATTTTAGAGAATGTCCCATGCATAGCTGAGAATGTGTATTCTAATGTTGTTGGGTAGAATACTCACAAAGGTCTACTAAGTCCATTTGTTCACATGTTTGGTTTAATTCTGTTATTTCTTTGCTGATTTTTTGTCTCATTGATCTAGCTCTTTGTGACAATGGGGTGTTAAAATCCCCTCTTATAATTGTGTTATTACTTATTTGATTTTTCATGTCTGTTAAAATTTGTCTTATATAATTGGGTGCTCCTACATTTGGTGCATATATATTTATGATTGTTATCTCTTCCTTTTGCAGTTTTCCCTTAACAAGTGACCTTCTTTATCTCTTTTGATCATTATTGGTTTCAAGTTCACCTCTCTTCAAACAGCATAGCTGCTTTTTTCTGGTTTCCTGTCACATAGAGTATTGTTTTCCATCCTTTAATTTTCAGTCTGTGGATTTCCTTTTAAGTTAAATTTGTTTCTTGTATATAGCATATTGTTGGATTTTGTTTCTTGATCCACTCCACCAGTCTGTTTCTTTTGATTAGTGATTAGGACATTTACATTAATGGTTACTACTGATATGTATTGACTTATTCTTGTTATGCTATTTTCCCACTGTTGGTTCTGTACTTTCCCCTCTGTTTTATTGCTTACCTTGCTTGGTAGTTCTTTTCTATTATTGGTCTTGAGAATGTGGTCATTTTTACCTCTTTGTAGAATATCTTCCAGTACTCTTTGTAGGTTTGGTTTGGCACTCGTGAATTTCTTAAGTTGATCTTTGTCATGGAAGTTTCTTATTTCTCTATCAGTTTTGAAAGATAGCTTTGCAGGATACAGCAATCTGGGTTGGAAGTTGCTTTCTTTTAGGACCTGGAATACTTCACTCCAGGCTCTTCTCAACTTGATGGTCTGTGTTGAGAAGTCTGCTGTGATTCTGATGGGCTCTCCTTCATTGGTAATCTGTTTCTGTTCTCTAACAGCTTTTAATATCCTGTTCTTTTGCTCAGTTTCTGGGATCTTGATTATTATGTGTCTGTGTGTAGATTTATTTTGGTTATGGCTAATTGGGGTTCTATATACCTCATTTATGTGTATATAAGTTTCTTGTCCCATGCTTGGGAAATTTTCTGCTCTTAGTGCTGCAAATAGTCTTTTTATGTCATTCGTGTTGTCTCCTGTACTTTCATCGACACCTATCAGCTTTATATTGTTTTTCTTTGCCTCCTCTTGTGGCTGTTGAATTGTTATTTGCTGTTCCTTTATTGTTTTTAAGAGATCTTTTCTTTCATGATCGGTAGCTGCAATGCTGTCTGAAAGGTCTGAGAATCTATCTTCTGTTTCATTCAAGTGGTTCTTCCGGTTTTCAATGGAATTTTAAACTTCCTGAATGTCTCTTTGAATCTGTTTCATGCATTCTAATTCTTTCTTATACTGTTCATTCAAGATTTCCATCATTTTTCTGTGCTCCTCTATTTTTTTAATCTATGTCTTCTTTTGATATGCCAAGCAATTCTTTCATTATGGTTGTCATTTCTTTTTTTTACCTGAGCAATTATTTCTGATCTTATTTCCTCTATAGCCTGATGTAATTGGTTCTTTACTTCAGTTGCTATCATTTCAAAGATTTCAGGTGTGTCACTTCCATGTACTTCCATGTTGATGTTTCCCGGGCTTGTTCTGGGTGGGATGATTGGCTGAGATTGCATTTTGCTTTTTATTTTTATTTTCAAATCTCTCTAGGTTTCTGGGATTTAGGTTTATTCCTGATATGGTGGTAGGGTGTGGGGTTGGAGGGTCTGGACTCCCAGGCAGATCACTGAGGCTTCCCAAGTCAAGGCCCCTCTGAGCAGTGGCAGTGGGGAGCAGGGCCCAGATATTTGCTTAAAACCTGAAGTGATTGTTGAATGTCTTCCTTTTGTTAAAGTTAATTTGTTTTTATTTTGTTTTCATTATTAGAAATAGAAAAATAGCTTAAGAGCAATATTTGGAAAAATGAATAGAGAAGGTAGATTCTCATCTGTTTGGGGCAGTGTTTCCATCATATGAAATGGAACCAAGTATTTCATCCCAGCTACTTCACTTTGGTCATTTAGAGTAATGACCTGTGGAAATGTGGAAGAAGGCTCTGTCCATTTCTCTTTAGCCAGGATAGTTCAAAGATGTTTAAAAATATCAGAGAGAGAGAGAGTGCTAACCTCAATCTGTGCTGCCAAGTGCTGCTGAGGACACAGCTGCTCCCAAAGTCAAGAGCTTTGCTGGGCTTTAGTTTCAGCTTGAAGGTAAATCAGCTTTTGTTTTGGGATTTAAGATATGGCAAGCATGTAAAATTAAGTACTGCTCTGGGGAATTTTTATAGAGGGGCTAGGGTATTATGAGGGTCAGGGCTTAGCGTTTAAATCTGCAATTACTGTGGTGTGAATATGCAAAGGTGGTCTGTGTCAGTGGAAGGGGAGAAAAGCTGGCAGGCATGGCTTTTGAAAATAATCCTACAGCAGAATTCAAATCCTCACACAGACATTACACAGAGAGAGACAGAGGCAGAGGCAGAGACACAGAGACAAAGACAAAGCTAGATACATAGAGAGAGACAGCGCTAGAGAGAGCAGGAGAGGGCTAGGAGAAGTCATGGGTGAGGAAGTCACCACCCACAGAGAAGTCACTGACCTGGAGCCTCACAGAGCTACGTGACAATATGGCTGAAGCCATTGGTCAGCAGCCCTTCTTACTTTTAGCCGAAAACTAGTTTGGTTCAGGAGTTAAGCAACACATAGATCTAGGAAGCTAGGCCCTGCTGAAGTCTTTGTGCAAAGACTTTATGAGTTGTGTCTAAAACTATAAAATTTTGGTTTCCTTGATTGATTTAAATTGGGGCATACAACACAATTCTAGTCAATGTGAAGTCTGCTACAGGTATTCTTTGAAAAGTTTTCCTCACTCTTAAAAAAGAAGTCAAAGAGCCTTTCTGGTTCTGTCATGTGAATGTTGTTAAGAGAGAATGTGTGTGATGTTTGGAGCTGCTGCAGACATTTTGCAGCCATAAGGCGAAAAGCATGAGGCAGAGGCAGTATGTTTACAGTAGCAAAGTAGGAAGATGGAAACAATCCTGAGTCCTACATTATATTCAGCTGCTAAAGCAATTAATGCTGCCACTGTCCCTCTCTGAACTTATTCCTACATGAAAAAATAAAGTGCTTTTTATGTACTGAGTAACTCAGAGATGAAATTGTGGAATCATTCTTCCCAGGTTCAAATTCCAACTTTGCCAGTTACCAGCTGTGTGAATTTGAACTTCTCTACGCCTCATATTCCTTATTTGTGAGGTAGAGATTCTAATAATGCCTACCTTATAGTATCTTATTAGAATTAAATGAGTTAATAGGTAGAGTTGTAGAACAATTCTGGGCCACCAAACATTTAAAAGATTTTAATTTATAATCGCTTAAGCATTTATGAAATTTTATTATTTAAGTTATTTTTTGTTAAGTCTTCCAGTTTTTGCTTTTGAAAACATTCTATGTAAAAAGACAACATTCAGTTAACTTTTCTCTGTCAAAAAGTAAGGAAATCAATAACAAAGACAATTCCTTTTGAAAATAGACAAAAGGAGCTGGGTGTGGTGGTGCATGCCTGTAATCCCAGCACTCATTGCGACTTTGAGACCAGTCTGGGCTACAAAATGTGCTCAAGGCCAGCCTGAACTGCATGGTAAGACCCTGTCTCAAAAGACAAAAAAAAAAAAAAAAAAAAAAATTGACAAAAACTTGAACAGACGTTTCTCCAAAGAAGATATACAATAGAAAACAGCATAGAGAAACATTCTCAACATCATTAGTGATCCAAACCATGACAAGATACCACTTCATACAGACTAGGATGGCTAAAATATTTTTTAAAGTCCTAGAAAATAACAAATTTGGGGGGAAGACTGAAGAAACCAGAGCATGTGTGTGTTTCTGTCATTTGAATGTTGGTTCAGCTCAGTTGCTGTGAAAATGGTCGGTGGTTCTCAGGTAATGAGACCTAGAATTGTCATAAGATCTTGCTATTCTGTTCCCCAGAGTCTACCCACAAGAACTGAAAACTGAGACGAAAATGAATAGCTATACACACATGTTCATGGCAGCACTGTTCACAACAACCAGAAGGTAGATGCCAGCCAAGGGCCCATTGATAGTTAAACGTATGAACAAGTTGTGTTATATAATACAGTGGAATAATATTCAACCAGAGAAGTTATAAAATGTAATGAGGAAAATATCTCATTTATGAAAGCAACAACAACTACAAAATTATAGGCTAGTTAGAATCAGTACAGAAGAAATATAAACTAGACCTAAAGACATGAAAGAAGACTTGAAATGCAGACATCATGTATCTGATTGAGAAGGCTTAGTGCTATTTCTAACTTGTAGTAGATCTTTAATTTCTTAATTCTGTAAATTGATTTTTAAATTCTACTGCAAGGATATACTTGTGAATAATGAAGTTAATTTTTTTAATTATAAGGGACAGTTCCTACTAGATAGTAAAGTGTATTTCCAAATTACTATAATTTAGGAGGTTTGTTACCAACCTAGAAATGAAAAAAAGTAAGACTTTTGGACCATAAATCAGATTACCAATACTAAACTTGGTACTGTATTGCAATTCATAGGGAAATGATAGACTAATCAAATACTCATCAACAAAGAGTGGGTGCAAGCCAAAATGAAAGGCTAATACTGCATACTAAAATCAACAGGGAAAATGAAACCACAGTATACCTAGAAGAAAGTATAAGTAAATATTTATGTCACAACAGAATGGGGAAGGCTTGGCTGGACACAACTCCAAAGACAGAAATTACAAGGAAATGATTGCTACGTACATTTGACTATTTAGAATATTTTTTTTTTGGTACCGGGAATTGAACTCAGGACCTTGTACTTGCCAGGCAGGTGCTTGTGCCACTGAGCTATATTCCCGGCCCTAGAATTTTTAAATGTCTAATATAAAAACTTAAGAGGCTAATGAAATATTGGAGAAAATACTTGTGATTTATGATAATAAGGAATTAATATCTGCTAGCAGTGGAACATGTCACCCAGAATTCCATCTGCTGGAGACTTAATCCTCAAAGTCACATGCTAATGGTATTTGGAGGCAGGGCCTTGGGGTGGTAGTTAGGGCTGGCTGAGGTGCTGAGGGCGAGTCTGATGTGATGGCACCAGCAGCTTGCTAAGAGGAGGAGGGAGCCCTGTCCTGCACTCTTCCTCAGCTGGCCAGGTTACGACGCAACAAGAACGCCCTCACCTGAAGCTGTGCAGATGTTGTGCCATGCTCCTGGGCTTCCCAGCCTCCAGAACTTTGAGTCAAAGGAAATTCTATTCCTTATAAATTACATGATCCAAGGTAGTTTGCTATGGTAAAAGAAAATAGACCAAGACAATATCCCAAAATATATAAATCAATAATAATAATATTTCGGTAGAAAAATAGAACAAATATATGAACTGAAAATTAATAGAATAGACATATGAAAATACTAGTAACTTTGCTAGTAGTTAAAACACAGATTATAACAATGATGAGTTTTATTAAGTTGGAAATATATTGGAAGCTAAATACTTAGAATGCAGAGGAATGGGCAGTCTTGTTCTCTAACTCAGTGGGAGCCATTCCAGAAGGCAAGTTGGCCCTACGTATCAGAAGTCTTTAAAAACGTGCCTATATACTGACACAAAACTGGCATGTTTGGAAATTTATCTTAATAACAAGGAATTTGGGCAAAATTCTCCAGGGTCTTTCCAGAGGCGTGAACAGTGCTCCATTGGTGCTCAGACTCCCACAGTCCAAGACACATCGCCCCGCCTTCTGAGATGCTCAGGCTGCACTGCACCAATAAATGAAGCCCACACCTAGTGCCTTATCACAACAGTAATGACTTTCCTCTCCAGTTATGTGCCCAGGGCAGGTTGGTGAAGGGAGCTCTGCTTTGCACAGCCACTCTGCCAGCTTGGAAACACCGTGTGGAGCGCAGGGCAGGGGAAGGGCATATGCCAGAGACACCTGCTTCCTAAGCGCCTCAGTCTGCGACCTGTCACTTCCACCCACATTGCATCCTCTGGGACTCATCCACTGGGCTCAACTCAACAGCAGGGCTGGCTCTCTGGGAAGCTTTCATCGCTACTGCCGCGGACACCTAGCTTTTTTGTAGGGATCAGGAAAGGATGAAACAAAGGTTTGAAACTGAAAGACTTCGTTGTTGGGAGGCCTGGGCTGGCACTCCCAGTGCTGAGAGAGAAGGAGGCAAAAGGAGCTCGGGTTCAAGTCTCCCCTGAGTGACTAGTGAGAACTTACCTCAAAATAAAAAACTAAACAAGGGCTGGGGATGTAGCTCAGTGGCAGAGCACTGCTCCAGGCTTCAATCCCCCAAGTGTGGAGAAACACCTCTGAACCCACACCTATCCCAAAACACAAAAAAACCCTTTGTAAGAGAGAGTGGTAGGGGAGATGGACGCGATCAATGTATATTGTATGTATTTGTGAAAAAGCCACAGTGAAACACAGTAATTTGTAAAGTTAATATGCACTAAAAATTCCAATAATCCAAATATATCATCATACAAATAGAAAATTTTACTTTATAGGCAGCCCTTCCTTTCTTATTTAATGATCTGGGCACATCTTTACAAGAAAAAGCCAATTATTAACTGATATTTAAGCTGCGTATTGAAATTATATCTGTTCTCATTCTCTTGCTAATATTGAAGGCAGAATAATAGATTACGAGGATTTATGCGGGAGTGATTGGCTCAATATTCCTTGCTAGTGGGAAATACAAAAGAACAAATGTATTTTGATTTAAGAATAGATTCACCACAATAACACACTGATGGTTAGAATGGGATGTGGACTCTCTGGACGAAGCTCCTCACACCTTCTTACGCGGTGCAGAAAGACTGTAGCAGGTAAGGAGGGGCAGTCCTGGGCTCCCGCCCCCCCTGGGGCAGAGGCAGGTACCATGGAGCTGTCAGAACGTCCTCCCTGCTGTGTGCAACCAATTTGCTTGAACTTGAAACAGAAGTGTTAACCGCACAGGGTGCAAGTCCATCCGCCCTGTTTTTTCCCTCACTGAGGCTTTCAGCAGAGCTTGTTGTGGGGGGAAAAAGGTGCCTGTTTAATTCCTAATTGTACAGAGCAGCTGATCAGTGTCTGTGCTACTTCTTGAACAAAGAATGTATTTCAGACCTTCTTATTGCTTGCTTACTTCATTTAAAATTTAACAGATGTCAATTGTGACACATAAACACTTTCTCCCCAGGCAATAGATTAAGGCAAATTTCATTTTACGCTTGGCACGAAAGCCATGCTAAATTGTGTGTTGAAAGGCCATTTCTTTAAAAGGAAAGAAAGAGGGGAAAAAAATTATTCTGTCTTAAAAATCCCGAAATAATGGAAGAAGACCAATTTCCACAAAGGCATTGTCCTGGGCAGCTTTGTTGGTTTAAGGTGCCACCTAATGGTAACATGACACATTACACAAGGGCTGTCAAATTGAGCCCATGTCAGAACAGTGAGCACAAAGAGCCCTGGGCTGGGAAAAAATGTCTGAGGATTTCCCTGCTGGTTGAGATGCTAACTTCAAGTTCTGCCTCTGCTTCTGATTACTTATGTAACATCAAGCAAGTCCCTCACTCTCTCTGAGCTTGAGGATCCTCACCTAGATGGAATCTTCTTTGTGAGATGACTGGGAAGTTCAAGAAAAAGTGTCTTTTGAAAGTTGAACGAAACCCAAGGCTCTGGAACTCAGGTTCCTGCCAGCCTGGCAGTAATAAAGCTGTGAGGGCCTCTGCTTTGTTTCTTGCCTTTTGGGATAGGCGTGGGTTCAGAGGTGTTTCTCCACGCTTGGGGAAATCACAGCAGGGCGGGTGATGTTGCTGTCGTGCTGGCCAGGTGACAGGGAACTGTGGGGGCTGTGGTAAGTGCACAGCACTTGTCTTCTTCTGGGAGGCGGCCAGTCACAAATGGCCAGGAGATATGGCCATACTGTCTATTGCCAAAAGAAACAAACTCGTGATCTTCCTGTCTCAGCTTTCCATTTGCCTGTTTCTTAGCCCCTACAGTGTTGAACAAACTGGGACATTTACAAAGCAGGAGATTGCACACCGTAGGGGCTAAGAAAAGGCACATGGGAAGCCGAGGCAGGAAGATCAGAAGTCCAAGCCCAGCCTGGGCAACTTAGTGTGTGGCTGGATGGGGGAATTCTCTGGGAACAGGGCTGATAGCCTTTGTTCGTGGACTGGCCCTGGGGGAAGATGGAGGCGCAGCTGGGGAATTGTACAGACATGGTCTTTGTGTGTGAGGAGCTTATGGTTTAGTGGGAAAAACAAATCAAGCAATAAGCTAGGAATTTTCCACACAGGTATGTGGTTATAATGGCAACGGATGACATACAAGATGGAAAATCAGGGAAAATGAGCCAAGTCTGGAAACGACATTGAAGTTTTATCAAGGTGAGGCACGGTACAATTATGTAGCCATGGAAACATTTATGATGCTTCCTCTGCAACTCTGATTGGGTTCTGCAAACACCTGAGTCCCAAAACATGTCAATCAGTACTTAGTAATGGGCCGTGGCAGGGAGAGATCGCCAGAGTGTGTGCGTTCACAAGCTGCGTCCCCACCCAACTCCTGCGCTTTGCCTACTCTGCCCAGGTCCTTGGTGACCGCTGGAATAAGAAAGCAAGCAGTACACTCACAAATGCAAATAGAAAATCTGAGAGGACAGATTTTCTAATTGGGAAGGGGATAGCAAAGGAGACAGAGGTACTAGCGTGAGCGGATGATTGGTTTCTTTTGGGGGCGGTGTACCGGCAATCAGACTCCTGACTTCAGACCTGCCAGGCAGGTGCTTATGTCACTGAGTTACACCCCTGGGCCCCTTGAGTGGGTTATTGGGAGGACAGGGGTGGGTGATGAGTTTCTTTAGAGCTGGTGATAGATTACCTCATTCCCCCTTCCTGTGCTGACCACCACAGGACTCTGCAAGTACTTGTGATTAAGAAAAACAATATATTCTACCACCCCAAATTTGGAGTTTGACCACATGACTTGCTGTAGCCAAAACACAGATGAATAAACGTGTCAGTGAACTAGTCCTGAGATTTCGGCCTTAAAGCTGTTTATCTTCGTCATTGCCACTAGCCATCCTCTCTCACAAAGGGAATGCTAGCTGCCAAGGTCTCCCAACAGGGCGCTACCTGCTGCCTGCAGGCACGTGAAAGATAATACCTGCTGGTTGCTGGACGCTGCTGAGCTTTAGGGAGGTCTGCTACACAGTAACTGCCAGGTACAGGGCTTTTACTGTGTCCTGCACTGTCATTTCCGTACTGGTTCTTCTTAATAAGATGCATGTAGAAAATCAAATTCTTTCTAGATGGTGGATTATTGGGTTTTTTGATAATGTCACCCTGTGGAGAGTGGGCAGAAGGTGGCTCTCCTATAATTCAATTAAGAAATGTTTTATGAGATCAGGCACCTGTCATCACGATCTCACCATTATCCATGTAAGTTCATCTATGGAGTTTCCAGGAATGCTGACAGTAACTACAGCTTTTTTGTGTGTAAATGTTGTTTTATTCACATAAGGGACCCTCTATTAATCTCATATAATTAGCTATTCTTACTCTGATAACAATTTTAAAGGAAAATAATGAACTGTTCCTCACCTAGGTATGTGTCAGTGTACACTCTAAGTCACATTCCAAGATTACTTTTAATACAAAAGGACTTGGCTTCCATTCCTCTCATTTGGCATTTTTCAAAGACAGGTCCTGTTGATAAGCTGTAGCACAATCATAAATATCATCCAGGGAACTTGCTAAAAACTGTAAATGTTGTTTCCTCCTTCTTTTCCCTTTTCTTGACAACCAGTGGAGACTTAACACCATTAGCAGGACAGAGCGAGGGAGCCACCCACACCAGCGGCTGGAGCAGAAGGACAATGAGGCCAAGTGGCACGGTAGCTCAGAACAGAGGTCAGAACCTAGGCGGGGCGCGGAGGGTGTCCACACGGGAGTGCTGGTGGTACACAAACCCAAGTCTGAGCAGGGGAGGCAGTGACCCAGAGAAGAGGCAGACCCCCAGGGGAGTCAGTTTCAGAGCAGGACAAGCAGGATGTGGATGCCTGGGGTAACCTGCAGCAAGGTGGCAATCGTGAGACAGTGAAGAAGGGGTCTGTTGGAGGAGCAGCATGCGTGTGGCTTTACAGCCTAAGCGGAGCCAAGCGGGCCGCCATTTGTAAGAGGCGGCCCAGCGCATGAGTTCAGAGTCCAGGACGATGAAAGCGTCCTCCCAGAGGGATGTCTGGATACAGATGTGGGAACCTAAATTGGGCAAGGAGGCTTGCTGTGTTAGGAACAGAGTGGCGGTGTAAGTTGGAATAACTGAACTTGAATATAATAGATCTCAAGTCCTCTTCAGTGAATGAACAAATGAATGGGAAGTTTGGTGAGAAGGGGCAGTTGGATTGTTCCAGCATCGCTTCACACACCATACTTATATGTTATTAAGAGGAAAACAGGTCTGGGGATGTAGCTCAGTGGTAGAAGTCTTGTGTAGAATGCATGAAGCCCTGAGTTCGATCTCCAGGACTGAAAAAAAAATGCTTTTAGTGGATGAGCCTGGCACCTCCTCATTGAGGACATAGTTCAAGACAGCATTATAAGCAACAGGACAAACTGGACCCACATACCACCCGGTAGCATGCACTGGGAAGAACTAGCATCAGTTCTGTGACATTTCTCCCAAACATGCCTGTTTTTAATCTAATCAAGAGGGAACACCATAAAAGCCTAGATTGTGGGACATTCTACAGGATAACTGACCCATGATCTGCCAAAGTGTCAGAAGTAAGGAAATCCAGGAAAGACCATGGAAGTTATCCATGCGAAAGGGAACTAAAGACAGGGGAATGGGAGGCAGTGTATGGTTTTGAACTGGACTTTCTGAATCAGCATTGCTAGGAGGAGGCCCAAGCAATGCAGGCCCTTCAGTTCCTCACGTGGTAGGTTGTGTGCTTGTGTGTCTCTCACACACACACACACACACACGCACACACACACGCACACACACAGAATTACCCCTTCAAAATACTTTACTGCCGCCTGCTGGAAATTGCCATAATGAATAAATTTGTAATTGACTCCAATTATAAACATTGTCCTGTACATGGTTTGTTTAACCAGCTTTGCGGGTCAGCTGTGCTGCTTTGCACACTGAAATAAGCATCTCTTCTCTGTGGTAAAATAAACAGGGATGTTCCCAAGGTAGAATAACAGCAACCACACTGATCTTCCCACTCGAAACAACCAAGATGAAGCAAAATATGGACACGATAGTTCCTTTTTCACTGTTTTCTTCTTTGTTGTCCAACAACTACATTATTAAAGGTGTCTTTCACTGATACATGTGCACAGCAGTTACTAAAATTCAGATTAAAGGCAAAGGTTTTTTTTTATTTCTTTATGCTTTTCTCTATTTCCCAGATTTTCTGCAAATGAATTTCTATTGCTTTCCTTGTTGAAGTTTACACAATTTCCTCCCCTGGTGCTAACTGACCAGGATGGAATCTTTAACTTTCAAGGGCTGAAACTATACACACAGGTACACTCTGTCGATAGCTGCATTTCAGGGTTTAGGGGAAGATCAGTCTTGTGGTTTTCAAGCCAGCAGGGCAGAGGATGTTGAGGCCCATTTGGTACTGAAGCCTTTCTACAATGAAAAGGCCTATGAGGGACACCCAGCCCCTGCCTCCTGAGGCAACACTGACTGCCTGCCAGCCCAAAGTCTGATTTATTTTAGGTTCTCTATCTGTGAGCAAGGCCAGTGTGCATGAGGCAGTGGCCTGGCATCTTGATCCATGCTTGCAAATCAGTGAGCAGCCTATGGCTCACAGTGATGAACTGCGATCTTAGACACAATGGCTCGTGAGATACTGACATCAGGTAATAAAGAACAGTGATCTCTGAAAACTGGAAAACAAGGTGAGTCCTCCAGTTGCTCCAGTTCATTCTTGAGTGACTTTTCTGGCTGCAGCATGGGGAAGGGTAACTGAGGTCAGACACAGGGAATCCTTGAAGAGAAAAAGCTAAAGTCTGGGGAGAAAAATCAAAGTAGGCAGAGTTGTTCGAACAGAGTACCTGTGACAACAGGGATACACGGAGAGGGGCAGCGTCAGTGACCTATGAAGGGTCCCACTCAGGTGCTCAGTAAAGTGCAGACTGCAGGCACGTGAGGAACCATCAGAGAGAATGACCCACTGGAAAGACTAGTGCTCAGTGCTCACACTTCATGGGCACAGTTTGTTGTAATGAGAACCTTTTGTACAACATTGTGAATATAATTAATACCACTAAATCAGGCACTTAAAAATGGTTAAAATGTTATGTTACATGTCTTATTACAATAAAACTTAGTAAATAAGTGTTGTTTAAATAAAAATAAACAACGCTGTATTTATTATAGAGTTTATCAATATATAAATTTAAAAACAAAAACAATAGCAAATGCTGAGGGGAAGAAATAGATGTATACTAATGTAAGTTTCTTACACAACATGTGAAATAGTCTGATACCATTTGGAAGTATATTGTGATAAAATAAAGATTTGTTATAAGAAAATCTGAGATGAACTAAATTGAACAAAGTGTACTTCAGCCAGAAAAAGACTCAGCAACCTAAAGCAGTCTAGACTGAGGATGATTCAGCTTCTCCTGTCCCATCCCCTGTATAGTCTATGTTTACAGCCACGGAAAAAAAGTATTTGAACACAAACAAACTGGCTACACTTGGCATTTGCCTTTACCAGTATGATCTGATCAACTGGCAACATGTGATTAATTTAGGGATTAATTTAGTTAGAGATTAATTTGCCTGGTTACAAAGGAATAATCTTAGGTGAGTTTATAATTTTTTTATGTATCAAGCCAGAGTATAATTCCTTATGTATGGAGGCAGCTCTGAACTAAAATTCAACACTCAAGTACAGATACAAGTTTAATGTGGTTTAGTATAACAAGTGAATGTAACCACTAAAATGATAGAACAGAGTTAAAGCTAACAGTATGTAAAGGACATAAAACAATTGTAAAACAATCTAAATTAATGTAATTAACCTGAAAATCCAACTAATTCAAAACAGAAAGAGAAAAAGGTATAAAGAACAGACGGAACAAACAGGAAACAAATGCCAAGATGATAGAGTTAGTCATCAAATTATAACAGTAAATATAAATAGTCAAAATGGCCCAATTAAAAAAAGAGGTTGTCAGACTGAATAAAAAAGCAAGACTCAACCTGATACTGCCTGCAAGAAATGCATTTTAAATATATAGATTTAGTAGGTTAAAAGTGCAAGTTGTGATAAGGATATATTATGATAACACTAATCAAAAGGAAGCTGGAGTGCCTGAGGATTTGGGTCTGGACCAAAACACTGTATTTGAATTTTGGGGTCTGAGAAGGGGCCATCACAAAGGCTTGACCCAGTGGGCCTCACTGTTGGCTGGTCTCCTTGGGCATTCCAGGAAACCTGCCTGCCCAGACTCACGCCAGCCAGCCCTTGCAGTCTGTGGAGGGAATACAGTCAGACTCTGCTCTCTGCTCTTGCTGTTCCTCAGAGCTCTCTTCCTAGCCCAGATGCCTCTACTTAGGCTAACTTTTGAGGCAATTTGAAGACACTTTTCTCCATTGTAACTCAGCATTTGACGTTTTTCCATTCTTAGTCTCCCCTCCTACCCTTTCCTCACCCTATCGCAGGGTCCATAAAATAGGAGAAATAGCAAAATAGCAAGAACTTTGTTTTGCTGCACCCCTCGTCCTCAGCAGAGAGACAATGTCCTGTTTTCACCATACACAGGCGGGTGGGGCGGTGGGGCGGTGGGGTGGGCTGGGGTTGGGGAAGTGGGCCCTCTTTTCTGTTTTTGCCTTTTGCTTGTACTACTGCAGTAAATGATAAGAAAAGGTTTAATTGTTAACAATTTGTCCAGTTTTCTTAACTGACTCCCTCCTGCTGACCTAATGGACATTTCATATCACCACCCACAATAGCAGAACACATTATTTCCCAGTATGCATGGATCATTTACAAAGGCATGCTACAATTCCGAGCCATAAACAATTATCAATATATGTAAAAAGATTCAATTATGCAAATATGTTTTTAGACACAAAAGAATTAAATTAGAAACCAATAGCAGAGAGGTATCTGACAAATACTCAACTATTAGAAACTAAATAACACATTTCTAAATAACCCATAGGTCAAAGAGGAAATCCAAAGGGAAGTTAAAAACATTTTGAACAGAATGAAAATGAAAACACAATATATGAGAATTTGTGAGATGCTGCTAATACAGTTCTATGAGGGTATTTTGCAGCCCCAAATGCCTATGTTACAAAAGAAGAAAGGATTCAAAGCAATTACTTCAGCATCCATCTTAAGAAATTAATTTTTTAAAATGGAAATTAATTTTTTAAAATGGAAATTAAGCCAAAAGTAATAGACAACAGGAAATCATAAAGATCAGAAAGCGACAAAATAGAAATCAGAAAAACAATAGAGAAAATTAACGAAAGCAAACTTAGTTCACTGACAAGAAAAATAAATTTCTAGCTCCATTAATGAGGAAATAAGAAATGACATGAATTACCAATATTAAGAAAAAGAGTAATGACATTATCCTTATAAATTTGATAATTAAGATGAAATTGTCAAATTCCCTAAAAAACACAAAATTCTGAAGCTTAGTCAAGACAAAATACCTAATCCCAGCAAGACATGGTAGTGCATGCCAGTAATTCCAGCACTCAGGAGGTTGAGGATTGTGGTAAGTTTGGGGCCAGCCTGGGCTGCACAGTGAGCTCAAGGCCACCCTAAACTACACAGCAAGACCCTGGCTAAAATACACACACACACATACACACACACAGACACACACACAGACACACACACACAGAACAAAAATACCAAAGACAAACACATAATCTCAGTAGCCTTTACATTATTTTTTAAAGATTTTTTTTTTTTTTTTTTTTTTTTTTTTTTTTTTGCGGTACTGGGGATCGAACTCAGGACCCTGCGCTTGCTAGGCAGGCGCTTATTCCACTGAGCTATATCCCCAGCTTTACATTATTTTTTAAAAAATTTTTTTCTGTTTTGAGACAGCGTCTCACAACATTGCAGGCCAGATTTGAACTCACTTATGTAGCCCAGGTTGGCTCAAACTCAAGTGATCCTCCTGCCTTAGCCTCCCAAGTGCTGGGATTACAGGCATAAGCCACCATGCCTGGGTGCATTTACATTTTTAAAGAAATTCAGTTTGTATTTAAAATTCTTCCTGATAATAATTTCTGAACCCAAACTAGGTTCTTTTTCCCTCTTGAAATTTTGGAACCAATAACAAGACTGAGAACTGATTGGGAAGCAAAAGAAGCTTTTATTTTTGGCCAAGAATTGGAGAAAGTAGGAGCTAGAACTCTCAAACCAATTTTTCAATCTACTAGGAACCAGAGAATTATGGATACAGGATAAAAGCAATGACGGGGAGGGATGGGCTAATAAGAAGGAAGATAGTCGGGTCTTTTTCAGGACTTTGTTTGCCAACTTTTCTGCTCATTTTATGTTTTTTTTTTTTTTTTTTTTATCCTGGTCACTGTCACAGCAACGGCCAAGTGTGTTGCTAGAAAGTGTGTCCTTTAGCACGCAGATGGCATTAGGATGAAGATAGAGGTCATCTGGTGATCCCTCTGGCAGTCATCTTGGATCGCACCAGTTTTGCGAGCTCCCTTGAAGAGAGACTTCCACTCTACAGGCACTCTGTCCTCAAAAGTAAGATTCAGGGAGGGTAGAAATTCAGGTAGGTCAAGTAGGCAGTGAAAATTATGGGCAGCTAACATTCCCACAAAGAAAATCCCAGATCCAGAGAGTTCTTCACTGCTGAGTTCTACCTAACACTTAAGGAAGTAGTAAAACCAACTTTATATAAACTGTCCCAGAAGATTGAGGAGATGGGGATCCTTTTATGAGATTCAAACTCTGACACCAAACCATACAAAGGTATTACAAGAAAAGACAACTAAGGTCCAATGTCTTCCATGAACCTAGTAGAAGACAATTTTTAAATGAAGTTTTAGCAAATCAAATACCAAAATACACAAAAATATTGTATCATGAGCATTTGGGATTTTCCCCAGGAATGCAGGGTGATTCCACCCTGGATTAAATAAATGTAATTCTTCATATTAACAAAAAAGAAAACAACATGGTCTTCTCATCAGACACAAAAAAGGCATTTGCAAAAATCTAACATCTAACAAACTCTTGGAAATCTAAACACAGAAGGAAATTTTCTCAAACCAATCAAAAGACATCTATACAACCTCTTTGTAACATCAGACTTAATTTAAAAAGACTACATTTTTCCTTTCTGTAATCAAGAATGACAGAAGGATGTCTACTCTCACCTCTGTATCAAATTTTGCAGTGGAGGTTCTGGTACACACAGTCACACATGAAATAAAAGCACCTAGACTAGAAACAAAGTAAAACTATCTTCATACATAGCCAACTTAATAATCTATTTAGAAAATCTAATAGAATCCACAAAAGTAGAAATAATACCTGATTTTAGCTGTTTGCAGAATATAAGATTAAAAAATAAAAAGAACAAGCTGGTCATGGTAGTGCACACATGTAATTTCTACACAGAAAGAGGCTGAGGCAGGAGGGACACTACCTTAAAATTTAAAAAATAAAATGAAGAGCTCAGGATGATGCTCAGTGATAGAATGCCCTTGAGTTTGGTCCCCAGTACAAAAAGAAAAAAAAGAAATTGAAAATCTAGAAATATCATTTTAAAATAACATGTCATGTCTCAATAACATTAACATCTCCAAATTAGTCTATAAAAGATTCAATGCAATCCCACCAGACATTTTGTAGAAATTGACAAGCTGCTTGTAAGATGAATATGGAAAAGAAACAGACAAAACAATTTTGGGAAAGAAAACTGAAGTGAGAAGGTTGATACCACCTTTCCTCAAGACTTATCACAAAGCACCAGTAATCAGACTAGTGTAGTATAGACATCAAGACAAAGGAACCCAAGAAACAACAGCCTGAAAGATACGCACACGTACACAGAGCCTGATTTGTTCTGTGGTTTGTTTACAAAGGTATAAATGCAATTAAGTAGAGAAAGGTCAGCCTTTTCAACAAACAGTGTTAGGATAATTTGGTACAGGGAGGAGTAAAAATCTAAAACTCTTCTATTAAAAGGCTCAATTATTGTCTACTGTAATGTAGGGTCATGAATCTGCAAACTGGCTTTCTTTCTAGATTCCCTGCTCTCCTGAGTGCCGTAGCAACTCCAGCCAGGCACGGGATCAACTCCTTTGAACTAGAACGTGTTCGTGCCATTCCTGAGGCCCCCTAGGTGTCTACAGAAGATTAAACTATAAACTGCTGTTGATGAAAGCACTTTCCTGCATTCCACAAGGCCGACTGAACACCTATTTTGCAGCAGGTTCCACATGCTGGGTACAACAATGAATGAAACAGTCTGAGCCCTGGAAGAGATTACACAGAAATAATGGTAGTACAGGTGCTGCGAAACTGCGAAGAGCATGTAAATGTTCGCTTAACGGTATCTTTTTAACATCAAACATTGTAAAATTTCTTCTGTTTTTACATTCTCATTGTAAAAAATGCAAATGATTCAGGAAAGAATAAGAAAGAAAATAAAAGAAAGCTCCCTGATACCCTCCTATCAAGAAATAAGTAGCACTAACATTTGGTGAACATCTTTCCTATGCATTCGTGTATTAAGTACACAGGGATTATACTCTAAATGCTAATTTCTACTTCTCTTTTCTAAGTAGCGTATGCAGTAGATCTCCAGAGATGGTCATCTATTTTCAACATGATGTTGGCAATTGTTAGCTTTATATGACTTGCCAGAAAAGTCTTTAGCCTTCACTCGCTCTTACCTTCTCTTGGAGGTACTGCTTTTTCGTCCCAGGGAGGAAAGAACCTTGACCTTGGATAGAACTGAAAGGTCTCAGTTCTATCCCTGATCCTATTCTGACTCTGCTCATCACTTAAAGCTAAGTTCTCATTTCTCTCTTCTGTAAAGTAAGGGTGGTATTATTTTCCCCACCTGCCTTCTTTCATTCAGGAGCGCCTCAGGGTCTTCACATTTGCTGTTTCTTCTGCCAGAAGCCGTACAGGGGGAAAAGCACAAACGGCAAACCACTTACTCCCCGACCACCACGAGTCTACAGACCAGTAGGGGATACAAGCAAAAGAAAGGAAAATTGACCCAGCATCCGAAGAGGCTTGTTAAATCTGTGAATCAAACTGTATCACTGCTCCATTAAAAAAACATTACCAGTGGCCATGCACTCAAAGCAAAAGCCAAAGTCCTCACTGTGACCTACAAGTATCTGTGTGATCCGGCCACTCATTGCCCATCTCTCATCTCCAGGCCCCCTTTCCCCTCACCCTACCCTAGTAACACTGACCACTTTGCTGCTCCCCCAAACCACCAGGCATTCACTCACCTTGGGGCTGTGTACTGATAGTTCTCTGCCCCAGATATCAGCATAGCTTTCTTCTTTATCTCTTTGGCATCTTTGCTTGACTGCAGCTTTCTAAGTAAGGCCTGTCCTATCCATCCTATTTAACTTTTTTTCCTAAATGTTTTTTTGGTCCTGGAAATCAAACTCAGGACCTTGCGCTTGCCAGCCAGGCACTTGTGCCCCTGAACTATATCCCTAGCCCCTCCATCCTATTTGAAATTCAAACCCCATCTCACTTTCTCACATTGTAGCGCATACTTCATTCTATATTCCGCTTACTGCCTTTTTCCCTGACTAGAGTACATGCTCCATGAGGGCAGACGTTTTTGTCTGCTGTGTTTGTTGATATTTCTGCTATGCTTAGGATGATGTCTGGCCTAATACAGGCCAAAATAAGTGTGGAATTGAACAGAGCTGAACAGACAATGGGAAATGGGAGCGCTGCTGCACCACACAGCTTAGGGAGCACTCTTCACAGTAGAATCCATGTGAATGGAATCTCCTGGAGTTGTGCAGTGCACAGCTGCACAGCTGACAGTGGTGGCCCTAATTACCATCATGGGATTACTATGTCAGAATATAAATTATGAAATTATAAAAATATACAAAAACATGAAAAAAACCATCCCAAATCCTTCAACCTAGTTAATATCTCCATCATCAATTGCTAAGCACATAGGAATCATAATGTATTATTAAAATATGCTTTTGTACTATACTGTTTTATCCAATAGTAAAGTATGATGAGGTCTGCATGTCAATAAATAAAAATCCTTATCTTCTCTTTAAATCAGTCTAAAATTAAGGCCCATAAGTAAAATTCACTGCTTGTTTTTGTAAATGGAGTTTCATTAGACCAAAGCTGTGTATACTCCTATCCATATTGTCTGTGGCTGTTTCTGTACTACAGTGGCAGTTTATTATTTGTGACAGAAGCCATATGGCCCACAAATCTACAGTTTACTGTCTTTTCACAGAAATATTTGGCGATCTCTGTGGCTGAGTAATAAATAGTATGAAAATATGCTCTCTGAATTATCCCTTGATATGCATTTATCATGCATAGTGTTGATGAACACCTGACAGACCTTGTTTATGTAATTTGTGGACACGTGTCCAGTATATCACTGTGGGAGGCCACCTTGAGGCTGTGCAGGAGACGCTGTAATTAATTCATAATTGGCAAATGTTAGTAAGGCCTACATGGCCAGGAGAGGCTCATTTTGGTGTCTTGGCTGAAGCCCATCCCCATACCTCCTGCCAGAGTGGAGGCCTTGGTGCCCCAAACTGGGATAAGCAGTTCAGGCTTTTGCTTTCCTTTTTTCCCACTGCAAGTTTATTACTTATATTAAAATTTCAATAAATAAAGGCAGCACCCAGCCTCTTGGTTTCTGTCTTCACCAGACTTTGAACATCCTGATTTCCCCATTTTGCATTATTTCCGTCCCATCTCATTCCTGAGCTGCAACCCTTGGCAGGTGATCAGGGGCTCAGCTGGGGTCCCGGATACATTACCTTAGGATAACTTCCTACAAGGGTTGGCTGGATCACACGGGTGTGAAGGTCCTTGATACACAGAAAAATGCTCACAGTATGGAAACACTGACTTTCTATGCTTTTGAATGTTTTACGATGTTTTATTGTTTTGTTGGCTTCAGTAAAGCTAGTTCCCTTTGAAAATTTTCAGTTTAGCTGGACATGGTGATATCTGCTTTTAGACTCAGAACTTGGGATGAGGCGGCAAGAGGATCACGGGTTTGAAGCCAGCCTGGGCTACATAGCAAGACCCTGGTGCAAAAGACCAAAACAAAACCACCTCCTCTCCAAAAACCCAAAAAACAAAAAAAGACAAAAAACTTCCCACACAACCCTGTAAGCTCAGCTAGCTTGCCTGATGTCAAGTGAGCTAAGAGCTGGGCACAGCTCCATAGAGAAAAGGCCACAGCGGGGGAGCGAGAAGAGCAGAGGCCACAGACTTAGGAGGGAGTAGCCTGACGCTAAAGTGAGATAGAAGTCTGACTCCCTGTGGAGTCTGGATACTTCCATTCTGTCTGCATCTCCTACCTCATCTACTTACGGTCAGTAGAATACCAAATCTGTAGCTTTCTTCTCTTTCTGTGCACTTGTACCACTCATTAAATTGCCCCAAATCTGTTTATCTAAAAGATAAATACAAGCATTTGGTGCCAGTTTCTAATTGCTATTATTGGTAGAATCAGCATGAATTAAAACTGACAACAAATGAAACTACACATGGCCATGATGCCTATTGATTAAAAATGGACAGAAGGATTCACATTTTTCTTTATTTTTTATTTTGACACTGGGAATCGAACTCAGGACCTCATGCTTGCCAGGCAGGTGCTGTACTGCTGAGCTACATCCCTGGTCTCAAGATCCTATTTTCTGAATACAGTCTAGATCTCTAAAATTTGACCTTGGGAATATTTGGATGTAGAAAACAAAAATATAAATTATAAATGTTTAAGGTAAATAAGGAAGAAGCAGCCATAGCCTGTGTGTAAATACTTGGGGCAACACACCTCCCAGGGTTATTGTTGTGGTTCCCATAACTCACTGAAAGACTGTTCCCACAGTTGAAGTGTCTAATAAAGCAAGTATGGGAGGTAGGAAACATGGAAGGACGTAAGTGCAATAAAACATCTGAAATAGCACAGATAATTTTTCTTACCTTTTGTCCCTCTTCAGCAGGACTAACCTTAGGCCAGGATACAAAATTCCAAGATCTAACTCCAAGATTCCAATTCAAAATCTAACTGTCCATAGTGACTGTTATTACACAGGTGAAAGTTGGTTTTCTTAAGAAAAAAATGACTGTCAGCTCTTTGAGGGCAGGGTTTTGTGTTATATTTGAATTCCCAACACTTAGTATTGGTTTTAGCCCCTTTTAAGTGGGTAAGTGAAAAAACAAGTTGTAAATAAAAACTATGTCATTATTTAAATACTTGTAACTTGTTAATTTATCTCACTGATTTTCAACTTAGGTTGCACATTAGAATTTAGGAGTTTTTTCTTCACATTTTATTGATGAGCACATAAAAAAGCAGAACATGTCAGGAGATTTAAGAAACTGCTGTGTTCACTAGAAAGATAAAATTTAAGAGTGGTAATACCTGTTGTGGCAAAATTGTAGAGTAAATGAACACTCATAGGTCACTTGTGGGAAAGGAAAACTACAAATACTTTGGGAAAGTTTGGAAGTTTCTTATAAACAGAAACCACACTAACCAGCAATTCCACTCCTAGATATTTACTCAAGGGAAATGCAAACATCTCCTTACTAGGATTTCTACACGAATGTCACAGCTTTATTCATCTGCAAACTGCCCAGATGTCCATTGATAGATCAGCAGATTAGCAAAATGTGGTACCAGGGGTTGGGGATATAGCTCAGCAGCACAACAGCCTGCTTGGCAAGTCTGAGGTCGTGAATTCGATTCCTGGTACCGGGAAAGAAAATGTGTTACCACTATACAATAGAATACTAATCAGCATTAGGAGACAATACACTACTGACACATGTAACAGTATGATTCTCAGAAACATTACACTGAGTGAAAGAAGCCAGACTCCTGGGTTCTGTTTATATGAAGTTTTACAGTAAGCACAGCTAACTAAGAGTGACAAGTTAATCAGCAGTGAGTCAGGATGGATGGGAGCTATGTTGGGATGATGGAGATAGTCTATACTTGGGTGTCATTTATAGAAGGAGGGGATATATGTATTGGTCAAAACTTAAAACAGATGCATTTTGTTGTTACATCTCAAACAAACTGATTTAAAAGAACAATTGTTGACACCCAGATTCTACCGCACACCAGTTAGATCAAAAATCTCTGGATGAAATCCAGATATTGTCCCTATTCATTTCCAGAAAACAATTTGGAAATTTCTTTAAAAAGTTAAGATGCATCTACCCTAGGATCTAGTCATTTAGTTCCTAGATGCTCTCCCAAATGAAACAGTATATCCACACAAAGATTGTACATGAATGTTTACAGCAACTTTGCTTGCAGTAATGAAGTCCTGGAAAACAACCTAAATATTCATCAATAAATCGATAACAAATTTTGGAAATGTGTATCATGGGATACTACTCAACAAAAGAAAAAACTGTTCATTTATGCAATGATGCAGATGATGCTAGTTACGTTGAATAAAAGAAGTCACACCCCCAAAAGTTCAGGATTCCACTTATACAAAGTTCTAGAAATGTAAACTAATCTATAGAAGCAGATTAGTAGTTGGCATTGAGATGAGGAATGAACTACAAAGAGCTATTGAAAATATTTCTCATCTTGATGGCTATGATTAGTTTGGAGCTACACATACATGTGAACTTTTCAAATTGTATAGTTTAAATATATGCAGTTTACTGTAATTCAATTGTACCGCAATATGACCATTAAAAATAAAGGAAAAAGAGGGAGGGAAACAAAGCTGCAAATGTGTCTAAAGGGGACCAGTAGTATATAACGTGTATCTCAGATCTCCAAAGACAAAACATTTGGTGAGGCTGAGCTATGGAGAGTACACCCTTTAGGCTGAGCTACATGGTACACCCCTTAGAATCTGAAGTCTGTTACTAATCGGAGAAGCAGCAAACAGAAAGGTAGACGTTTGGGATCACTATTCTCAGAACCTTGAGATGGGCTCAGGTCCTTGAGGAGAATCTGCTTTGATGGCAGGCATATCCAGGAAACATGGGGAGAGTGCTGGCAATTTTTATCTCACTGATTCTGTAGCGTAAGCTGAAAAGATTTTGATCATGTATCATTCTACAAAGGGAAAGTTGCCAAGAGCATTCAGTGGGAGAAAGAATACATAGTCCTATCAACAAATGGTGCTGGACAACTGAAAATCTATATGCAAAAGAAGGAAACTGGATCCCTACTTCATACCATATAAAAGAGACCAGAATATAAAGACTAAAACTATAAAACTCTTAGAGGAAAACATGACTTTGGATTTGACCATGGGTTCTTAAGACAATGACTCCAAAAGCACAAAAAATAATAAAACCAGGAAACCCCAGGTAATTAGACTTCAAAATTAAAATTAAAAATTTTGTACATCAGAAGACATTGTCAAGAAAAGGAAAGCTGAACTTAACAAGGTGGGAGAAAGTATCTATCATAATTCTGATAATAATCTGGTGTCCAGAATATATGTATAAAAAACTAACAACTTAGCAACAATAGTGAAATGAGCAAAAGATGTGGGATATTTTTACAGATATACCGAAATGATAAAAAAATACATAAATGACACTTAACATTAGGGAAATGCAAATCAAAACCACAATGAAGTATCCCTTCATCCCTACTAGGATGGCTATAGAAAAATAACATGTTGGTGAGAAACTGGAACTCATACATGGCTATTGTGAATGTGATGAAGTTCACCTGCTATAGAAAAATCCCTCAAATGATTAAACAAAGAAATACCATATATGGGCTGGGGATATAGCTCAGTGGCGTAAGTGCCTGCTTGGCAAGCACAAGGTCCTGAGTTCAGTTCCTTTCCTGGTACCAAAAAACAAACACCAGAAAAACCAAACAGAAATACCGTATATCCCTGCAGTTACACTGCTAAGTATTTACCCACAAACTGAGAGGAGGAATTCAAACAAGTACCTGAATTCATGTTCATAGCAGCATTACACGTTACTCAAAAGACAGAAACAGACCAAATGTCTATCAACGAGTGAATGGATAAACAAAATATATTATCCATACGGTGGAATATTATTCATCCATAACAAGGAACAAAAGTATTGATACATGCTACATTGTTATGCTAGATGAACAAAAGTGAAAGGAAACAAGACACAAAAGGTCACGAACTGTATAATTTATTTATATGGATATTCAGAATAGATAAACCCAGAGAAAGAATTGGTGGTGTTGATGGTAACCAGGGAGAGGGGTAAGAAGAGAAGAAACTGCTTAATGTGCAAGGGATTTTTCTCTGGAATGATGGAAACATGTAAGAATATAAGTAGTGGTTGCATAGAATTGTGAACTGCCACTTAAAATGGCTCATTTTCTGTTACGTGAATGTCACCTCAGGAAGTTATTTTTGTTAAAGATTCTATAAAGGAAGAATTACTGAATACATTCTAAACAGCACCAGGTATTTTCTTTATAAACTGCTATACTATTGAGTTTTCAATGTATTCTTAGAAAAATAATTCATTTTAGAATATATCCTAAATATGCTAGCATAATGAACTGGTTTCTGCTACAAAATAAGGTGCACAAATTATTACATCTCAAAATAAAGCATAGCACCTATGTGTTAAACTATAACATGTGTATATATAAAACATTTGTGAAGCGCTGGTCACGGAAATATAAAGGCTAGAAGCAGCCTCTGTGGTCTCGATTGGGAGATGAGCAGGAAGAATTATAGATGGGGAGCTAATCACATTGTTAGGCTGCTTAAACTAAACTCACAGTACCTTCATACATTAGACATGAGGATTACTCTATTACAGAGGAAGAAACTGAAGCGCAAAGAGAAACTTGTCCAAGCTTACTAGTTTACTCGAGAAGTCACTGGGGCTAGTACTTCAAAGTTTGTATTCTTTGTATGATGTTCTATTACATACCCCAAGATGGGTTGTAAAGTGATTAGAGGCATACAAATATTCACAACAGCATATTAATAGCAATCAATCTATCAATAAACATATAAAATTTAAAAATAAAAAATGATTCAACTGTCCCTTAACAAGAAAAAACTAGCATAATGAAGTCTTTAATCAACATGGGTGAATCTAACAACGTGCAGACAAAAAAGCTAGATGCAGTGTAAGTCCTTTTAAAGTTCAAAACCAAGTATAAATTTATGACTAAATATTAAATTCAGTGGTTATCTCGTCAGGAAGGAAAAGGATGTGATCACGGAGGGCACATAGATAACTTCTAATAGAATGTTCAGTGAAATTGGGTAATTACTCTTTAAAGGTATTCTTAGTTTTATGTACGTGTGTATTGTGCGTCCATTTTTGAAACACACGCAAAATGCCTAATACTATCTTTCGAACTTGATCCTTTAACATTTATTTTTCCTTGTAATTTTTGCTAAGGGTATGTTAGTTAATTCTAAGAATAATGTCAGGCCACTGTTCAAAACTCATGAGTAATACCATTTAAGTGCTACTACTTAAATGGTATTAGGTTGCCAAGTAAGCTAATGACTTGCGTCTTCCATTTTTAGATCACTGTAGTATCTTTGCCTATATAATATCCACTCTGTCCCCTCCCAGCTGAGCCTGGTCTTCACTCTTTGATTTGCCCACAGTAGATCTCAGAATCCTGCTTTGCCTCTGCCATCTACTGCTTCCTACCACTCATCTCTGGCCATTAGGTCTTGGTTTTCAGGCTCCAGTTTTTAGTTTGTTCATGAGTCATCCTTTCCTGGGGGTAACTGGCATGGCTGGGCACTAGCTTAGTAGAGAATGAATTAAGAACAGAATCTCTTATAAATCATAATCAACTTGACAGGGGTGTCTGTTCCAAATCCAGCTACCCTAAAACCAAGGATAGCCCTGAGAGATCCTCACTGAGGGCAGCATTTCTCAAAGTGCATATTGCACAGTGAGAATCACTTGGGACTCTCACCCAGAGAGATGTGTAGGCCCACCAGACCTTCAGTGTAGGGTTTCCTCAGAACAGGGCCCAGGAGTCTGCATTTCTGAACAGCATCTCTAATGGTGGTTTTGATACTTTTTGACTTCTCCATGAGATTAATATCACTGAGAAAACTTTATCCAATACTGGTCTGAGGCTAATCATGGATGTAATCTTGGATGGTGGGTATATACGTTGTTTTGAGCAAGACATACATACCAAGTCAAAATAAACAGCAATTGTGTTCAGAAAAAAAGGCAGTTAAATTTCTGTTTAAAAATTGTTCAGATTTTACTTACAGTAAAGCAACTCAAACACTAGGTAGTGAGGTTAACAAAGATGAAGAGAAAATGGCTTCTATTTTAAATTACCTCTCTCCATTCTCACTGGCTCAGCCAGATAATTATTGGGTGGGAGTAACGTCAAAAACATTTAATAAATATGCAAGGGCCATTCATTGTAAACAGCTGGTCTGACTATATTGGTAAAGATCAACTGTCAGCTCTTTCTTCTATAATAAATGTTTCATCCAGGATTGAGACAAATAGTGTATCTATTTTATCTGGAGGAAAGACAAAATATGTGATTACAGCCTTAATATATTTTTGCTAGATTTGCTTTCTGTAAAAAAGAACCAATTAAGGATTACAACCAATTAAGGCTCTAACTTTCTAAACTCCATAAAATGTTACTAATACTTTAGGTTTCTAAAGAGCTTTCATGACCTGAATATTCTGGTCCTGTAAGCATTTATTCTATTGTTAAGGACCTACAGAACTGGTATCTGGGAGTTTTACTTGAGGGAAAAAGCACCTTCCTGGCATGCAGCCTTAATGGAGGTGCACATAAGACACAAAGTCTTGCCTTGGGAAAATGAACGAGACTTAACTAGAAAACTTTTAGACCAGTTAAAAAAGTGAAATATAGCTGCCATAGAATTGAATTGCACAATGGCAATTTCTACTTCTGCACCAAGAGACAGTTATTTTGCATTCTTGGGATTGCCCTACAGCTATTGCCATATTGGACAGATGTTTAACTCTAAATGCAGTGCAGAACTACCTATCATTTCTGTGCTATGCAGATTGAGTATTTTGCATGAGCATTCAAAAATGCACGTTTATAGTTTGAACTTCTTGTGTTTATTGTTTTCTACACCAAATATACTGCCTACAGATGGAAAACTCAGTCTTTGATGGGTCGTGAGGAATTGCTCGAAAGTATGTTACTAAACACACAGACATGTCACACATAATGCTGGGAAGAACTAATTATAGTTATCAAAATATGTACAGGAACAACCCTCATCTAAAAGTGTTTCAGGGATTCCGAATTATATTCAATAGCTGGCCCTATTCCCAAGACTTGGTCAATAGAAAACATAGCCGCCTTCACCCCCTTATGGTTCCCCGCTTTCTCTATTGTCATCTTTGTGAAAGCAGGATAGTACACTATCTTGTCACTGCTGCTCCATATTACCCTCCAGCATCAGCAAGGACAGCAAGCAAGGCGATTACGCAACGGAGCAGCCCGCTTTTGTAAGTTCACGTAAAACCAAGAGGATTTCTAAACGGGTAGAAGGGCTTTCCAGCTACAGAGAACTGTTGTGGAGTTATATTTTAAAGTAATGACTTTCTTGTGATAAGGACAGTATCAATTTTGAAGCGTTAAACAGAAAGCAAAAATTTTAAAAGATCATCTTATTTTTTGAGTTGCTTTTGCTTACCTCCAATTTCTCTATGAAAAATGCTATACGGAATTTCTAAATTAAAAGACTTGGTTGTGAGAATTTTCTTGTAATTCTCAAATATGCTCAAGCAAATATGCTCAAAGCAGTTTAAAAACACTTTTTAAAAGACATCTGTAGTCTAGTTTTGGTGTCTAAAATTATACGCTAAACGTCAAAATATTATGCATATGTGAACATACAAATATATGTATATATACATGTATATGTAAGGATTACTTGCAGTAAATTATTATATAATAAACATCAAAATTTGATCTGGCAATTCAAAAACCACTCTTCTCTCTTCTAGAATCTCAGTGTCACAGTCCAACTTCTGATAATAAATGAATCTATTAATAAGGGCCTACCAACTGACGAAACAGAATTCAAAGAGAATGTTTGAAAGGCAGAATTTCTCCTCCCACAGCCTCAGTTATGAAAGACTACTGGAACTACAACTGCGAGAGCTGTCAAATACTGGTATTTTGAACGCACCTTTATATGAAGTCCGATATGAAAACTCCAAGCTCTACTAGACAACTGCAATACCCCAACACAAAACAGTTAAGAGAGATTACGCCCAAAATATGAAGCAAACCAAGTATTTCATAGGGTCCAAAATTAGAAGGTTCTTGGTCACAGGAATTAAGTCCTCAGTGTTCACATATCCTTACTAGGTACTGTGTTCATTCACCATAGTGGAACCCACTGTTACCCATTTCCAACCCAATATAGGAAAGACAATTCTATAAAAACATGCAAATGTGCATATACGCACACATGTACATGCATATATACATACATATTTCTTGCAAGAGAATGTACTAAACTTTGCTTTTATAAGCTGTCTCCTCTTTTAACAAACAGCAGTATTCATACATTCAAATTTCAAGGATCTGAATCTTGTACACTAACCACCCTATTTCCCACTGTCTCTTTAGATAATGACATCCATAAGCAGGTCAAAAATACTTTTGAAAAAAAGTTTATTTATGCAAAGACAGTATTAGCAGTAACAGAAACATGTTTTAAATTTAATCTTCCATTTTGAAAGGTCTCTTTTTTTCTACTTTAAAAATCTCACTCCAACAAAATAACACAAATAAGTTTGTTTTCATTAAGGTCGTACTGGAACAAAAAA
Organism: Dinomys branickii; assembly: GCA_004027595.1. Lineage (NCBI taxonomy): Eukaryota > Metazoa > Chordata > Mammalia > Rodentia > Dinomyidae > Dinomys > Dinomys branickii. Next base: position 7,857 of record PVLD010003460.1, on the reverse strand, counting down.
TTGGCTCCTTGGAATTTAGGTATCATTTATAGTAAGTTAAAGATTTAATCACAGAATACTATATATGTGTAAGAATATTACAGCCCCCTCCCTCACCAAAAATGGCAAAGAATTTTTAAAAGGACAAATTTTAGGGCGCTTTCAAGGTGTATAAAGCCTTCCTGAGGAACCCTTAAAAGACCCCACCTTTTAGATCCAGAATAAAAATTAACAATCAAAGACCATAATGGGCACTCATAGTACAACCCATGGTAGTTTACACAGGGTCAGGGATAAGTGGAATCTCCATGCTTTAGGGAGGAGGTCAATCTAGAAGACCAGGAAGGCATTTTAGACATGACAGGTTAAACCATGCGAATACAACTTTTTCCCTTAGAAAGGCATTATCACACTGTATCTTACAGTGCTTACCCTTTCAAACCGCTCATGCCATGTATTCTAGGAGCAAACCTCCTGGCAAGGTGGAAATACAGATTGGAAAGGCAGGCCTGTGGGTACGACAGCAGCTCCAGTGCTCTACTTGTCTGTCATAATACACAGTGTCCAATGAAAAGATCAGCTAATCTAGAAAGAGAATGTTAACTCTGCCTCTAGTACATTCTTGGATACACTCATAAAACTTTGTGTCGTTTAGAAACGCCAAAATTACCTACACTTTAACTCCTTGGGACATATGTTACTTTTAAAAAAGGAACTATTATGGCCTAACAAAATAAAAATTTACTTATAATAATATATTATTACTTTTATAAAAACAATTCCTTTCAGATAGTCTGATTAACCTTTAAGTGACATAAAGAAGTTTCAGCGTTAACACTAGTATTTTGTACAATTTAAGATACAGCTATTGAGCATTTCAAGGAAAAAATTTAAATGCAAAAAGGAGAATGTTAACTAAGAAGTTTATGTACCTATTAGTTTGTCTTGGATTCTTTAAAAAATTAGGCCCAGAATTTGAGTTATCCTAATTATCATCCCAATCAAATAAAATACTTATGTGTATATATGTGTGGATTCTAGGTAAAGGATAAAATATTTTCAATAAATGTAAGATCCACTGATTGGACTGTTCGTTTAGAATCTATTTTACTGGGTTTAGGTAAGAAAAACTTCAATAAAGCTAACCATATGTTGAGTTCCACTGATTAAAAATGCAGTTTTAAACATTCTGCTTTTGAGGTAAATTTTTAGACAGATCATAAATGTAAAGGGCAATACTGTAAATACTGTACTGTTTACAAATACTTGTTGGAGAAGTGATATACTTGTATTCAAGCTATCAAAATTCTGACCTTTCAAAACATTTTTAAAACAATTTTTTGAAAATAAGTATCAGCTTTTAAACTCTTTAAGATGCCAATTTCAATTTTAAAATCCTTAGTTAACTATTATTTCTTTCAACTACTTTCAATTTGAAAATTGTTTTTTACTTTTAATTATTTTTTACTTTCGACTACATATTGAACACAGAACAAGTTTCTAAATAAACATCTAATGAGAACAGTTTCAATGTTAAATAAAACTAGACATCTAAAATAACTTTTCTGAATGTGATTTGTCAAAATTTACAATTAAATTTCTATAGTAGTGAATAACTTTCAACGGCTTCTTAATATTCAAAACCAGCAACTTCCTAAGACTCGAAAATTAGCAGAGATGATCAGATTTAAGCACTGTGCGACTTCTTCTGAAGTGATGCACTCTTTTATCCTAGAAAAGACAGAAGCATTCTAATTATTTCATTGAAAATTTCTCATTATCACTACTGACCTAAAAGAATTATAAAATATTAACATTTATTTTAGACTTAAACATTATAAATAATAAGGAAAAAAGAAGGATCATCGAACTTCACAATAACAAATATATCAAGACTGGCTAAAAACCTCAGAAATATAAGACTTAGATTCAGTATCATTTTAGGTACTTTTTAATGATTTGGCGATGGTATCCCTACTGACAATACATGTAACTCTTAAAAAAATTGTTTTTAGTAATTGAACTGCATCTGATAGAAATTGTGGCTTGTGAGCAGCACTCCACTTCGATCTGAAATGCAATGATTATAGGCTAAAAGATCTCAGTTTTGGATAACTTAAAGGCATATCCTTAACTTACGAAAATAATATTAATACTTAGGAAATGAAGAGCAACACTTAAAAGTCAGTTGTTCTCTTAGGAGGACTGGTTATATGAACTGCCACGGATATCAAAATCCAAGGATGCTTAAGCCTCTTGTATAAAGTTATGAGATATTTGTATATAACCTATGAGAGTTCTTGTATATATTTTTTGCGGTGCTGGATAAAATTCCGGGCCACATGCATACTAGGCATGCACTCTGCCATTGAGATACATTGAGATACATCCCCAACTTGTCCTATATATTTAAAATCATCTCTTGGTTATGTGTAATAACTAATACTATATAGATTGGAGGCAATTATTATGTTGTTATTTAAGAATGCTAAGAAAAATATCTATACATGTCCAGTATTATTTAAAAATGTATTTTCCATCTATAATTGATTGAATTTGAGCATAAAGAACCTATAGATCCGAAAGACTGATTTGTACATGTAAAATTTTCCTTTGACTCTATGCTATCTTTAAGAGATGCAAAAAGAAGTAAGACTTTAGAAACAGGAAAGGGGCTGAGTAAACTGGTATAACAGTGCTATTTTCTTTTCTAAAGAATTAGTTTAAAGGTGCTTTATTCTTTGGGATTAGATGCAGATACATAAAAAGCATGACTTTTCTAAATCATGTAACCTAACAGGGTAATATCCTAACTTTTCTAAGCCTAGAACAAGGGGCACAAACTTGTGTTTTCACAAGTTGGGTAGGGAAACTAAGACTACTATGGGGCTGGAATTCAGACAATAAAAGATGGATTTTATCATGGGAATAGTAAATATATCCAAATACCTGGATGCATTCAATTTCACTCAAAACATTTAGTCAATTTAAACAGATCTAAACGTAAGACAACTTTAGACTGCGAATTTCTGAATTATAGCCCAGATGAGCAGAAAACTCTGTGGAGTTCAAAGGGAGACTTTTTAAATACCAGGTGACAATTCAAATTTACAAACTTCTGTTTTTAAACGAACCATTTAAACAGTACCTATTTGGGGCAAGTTAAGCTGTCATAAACCCCGGTTCTATTGTACTGCATGTAGAATTCAACAACTAAAGAACAAATGTCACCTTCAAATGAATGTTTATTTCCTGCTGCAAAGATGGTAAGAACTCAATCCTGCTATGGCTCTACTTGTCTACATTACAGGATACCCTTGATATACCCAGGGTGAAGGTCACCCTATGTCCATATATACATAGAAAAAAGGCTACTATCTTTATCCTGTTTTAAGCCACACAGTGATACTTGAAACCTTTCTTTTGAATGTTAAATGGTGCAATCATTTTGGACAAATCCTGGCAGTTCCTCAAGAGGCTAAACATAGTTATCACGTGGACTCAGCAATTTCTTTCCTAGGAATATATTGAAGGGAAATAAAAGTAATTCATATCTGATTGTTCATAGTATTCATAATGATCAAAGAGTATGAACAACCCAAATGTCTACTAGTGATTAAAAATGTGGTGTACTCATAAAGAATAATGAAATGCACATACACTATAGCATCAATGAACCTTGAAAATATTGTGCTAGTGAAATAAGACAGTCATAAAAGGACAGATACTGTATGAATCTATCTGTATGAAATGTCTAGAATAGGAAAATCATTAGAAAAAGTAAGTTAGTGGCTGCCTAAAGCCAGGACTGGGGGAATAGGGAGTGACTGCTGGTGGGTAGGGAGGGGGCTTATTCTATGTGTGTGGTAGAGTTTCTCAACTTGATAGTAGTCATGGTTGTTTTACTGTGAGTATGTTAAAATATTTAATTGTATACTTTAAATGAGTGAGCTGTGTAGTATCCAAATTATGTATTTTCGTAAGTCTACTACATCATACCTTGGTACTTAACACATTTTAACTCAAAAATTTTGTCCCAGTGCTTGTCATCTGATAATTGACAAGCAAACTAGAACTTATCAGTATTAAATGCCTCACAATTCATTACTCTCTTCAGCTAACAATGTTTGGTAGTCATCTTTGGTACATGTTGTGCCTCCTGCAATCAATCAACAATGAGCACAGAAGTACCGCTTTGCTAAAAAAAAAAATTCCCCTACCAAACTGTCTTCTTTCCCACTGGACCTAACAGACCTTCATTCCTGCGCATTCTTCAGTTTAGACTTGCACTGAAGTTGGGATAGATGTATACAAGCTCACCGGGAGTACATGCTTAAAATGCAGATGGCCCTAAGTTTAAAACTGTTAGCATCAATACACACACACACACACACACACACACACACACACACATACACACACACAAAACCCCTGGAATCTTAATAAGATTTAAGTGATCTGTCCAAAGCGAACAGAAGCAGAATTAGAAACCAGGTCTTTCTTCAATTCAAGCACTCACACTCTCATTTCACCATGAATCAGCTTCCACTTGTTTCTGTTCAACTTCCATTTGCCTCTACTGCTTCAATCTTACCACTTCTTTCTACATTGTTCAAATAGTTCATTTCTCCTGTCTAGTTGAATATTCATTTATTAACTTCTGCTTTCTAAAATTTTATTGTAATATTTGATCAAGCCAGTATTCTCCAACTGTCTACTCTTGTGAATCCTTTAAACTGTAAGCTTTTGGTACAGTGCACTTTCCTAAAGACAAGCTACACTTCAAGTTTTGAGCACCACAAAACACACTGCCAGGTAAAACCCACTCACAGTGGATTACTGGGTTATACTCAAATATCACCACTTCAAATGCTCTAAGTAATCCCAAAATTCCCATGCTATGGAGAAGAAAAATGCTTCAAATCTAACACATGTACTTTTAAAAATCCCTCATACTGTTCCTTTCATACCTTGAAGTAGTCATCTTGAGTAACGACAGTGTTTCTCAGTCTATTCTCTGGATTAAACAGACAGGATACCATGGTCTGAATGCTTCGGTCCACATATTTCTGAAATTACCGAAGTTTATAGTAAAAGACTTCTTTTATGCATGGTTAAAGACTTTTTAAAAAAAGTTTAGTGAATATTTTAAAAGAATTCTACCATAATTTGAAATTCTTACCACATATCATATGTAAGTTTTCTCCCAAACTTTAAACAGTGTTTTATAACCTTACTGATAGAATACAGGTTTTAAAAGCTGATTTTGGTCCAGGGATATTGCTCAGCAGCACAGCTGCTTGGCAAGCATGAAGTCATGAGTTTGATTCCCAGTACCAACAAAAACCCTGATTTTATTATAGCACTGTGATATTTCACTTAAGATTCTTTAATTTCTCCTGTTAGGTAAAAAACAGAAACTCTAATATTAGTTTTAAGAAAATGTTCAGAGGGGCTGGGGATATAGCCCAGTGGAATAAGCGCTTGCCTAGCAAGTGCAGGGTCCTGAGTTCGATCCCCAGTACCGCAAAAAAAAAAAAAAAAAAAAAAAAAAAAAAATGTTCAGGACAAAGTCTGATAATTCTACTATAAACTATTTCAATATTTTTCCAATTTTAAAATTGTGTATCAGAATTTTTAACCCTGTGGTTCAGTAATTCTCACCATTTCTTTCACTGAAAAATAAATGATTGGTGTGATGCATATTCTCATCATATCAACTCCTCTCACGTGTCTACCCATTTGGCATATAAAGAATTGAAGAATGAGAGTGTTATGATAGGTAGCTACTCTAGTGATTAAAAAACCCAATTATGCTTACTTCAGTATTTCAATTAATACTGACCCCACCACTCGAGAGCTCCTATGTTATGGAAAGAATACCTTCAATATTGTCTATTACTATATAGCTAAGTAAATGTTTGTCAAAAACAAGGTGGACAGTGTTCACTAACTGCTCTTTCAAGAAATAAACTCATGGAAATCTTCCCTTGCATTCTCACATATCATACTGATAAAATATTTACTAAATTATGATTTAAAAAATAAAACTGGATGAAAGGATTACTGAATCAGATACCAAGCATATATACTCTCTTAAATTCCATTACCCATTACATTAATAGCTAAATGTCAATTACTTAAGACCTGGACTTTATGAGTTCCATCTTTGATAAAGATGCCTACTTCTTAAAAACACTAGTAAAACCTGCAAAATAAACGTAGAATAGAATTATCAGTAGACAAAATTAAATGTTTGCCTTCTGTGGGGCATTTTCAGAGGATGAAGCAGCTTCGTGAACTGAGCATTCATTTGGCAAAACTTCAGCTCCTGGATCAACTTCATTATAGTGGTAGTTAACAGTTGTATAAGCCTATATGTAAAGTGATAAAGATATAATTAAAACACAGATACATTTCCATGTATTCTGATCTTCAAAATGATGAGCTGGTAGTAAATTTTAATGTTGTTTATATTGAAACATTATTTCAGAAACTGTTTTAAAGTGCATAGATGAAATGCAGTCTTTATTTTAAAATGTCTTTAAGTGTCAACATAATCAGAATTAGAAAGAATCTAGAAAAACTATTATGTAGTAGGAGTACCGACAATTTTTTAAAAATTTTTATGTATTTACTTTTTAAAGTGTAAAAGAAAAAGAACATTAACAAAAAAGAGGAAAGCATTAACAAAGAGACACAAAGTAGTACAACAACAGTATAATCAAAATTGAATTATAGACAAAGCAACAGGAAACCAACAATAGCTGTTGCATTGCATATTGATAACTTCAAAGTGTATGCTCAGGAAAACACATATACAAGATTGATCGAACAACCAGTCATCAACTATTCCTTACCATAAAGTGACATAAGGCAATAGTGGAACCATGTTAGCCATCCTGCACACATGTATGCACATACATACATACATACATACATACATACTTATTTGCCTCTTTCTTCTTTTTCTCCTTTCCCTCATCCCATCTGTTCCTTACTTTTGAACAGATTTCCTTCACACCTCTTAGTTTATATTCCCACCCTCAGGTTCTTACACTAGTGACACAATACATTGCTTGCACATGTACCTCTGATTTATTTCACTTATGAGTATGGTGTCTAATTGTGACCATTTGCCTACAAAGGCCCCAAATCTGTCCCTCTTTATAGCTGAGTAATATTCCACTATATAAAAATGCCACAGGTTTTTAATCCAGTTCTCTGTGGATGGACATTTGGGTTGCTTCCACAATTTAGGTATTACAAATTGCGCTGCTATAAACATGGGTGCACATATATCACAGTGATATTATGTTTTCAGATCTTCTGGGAAAATACTCAGAAGGGGAATAGCTGGTTTGAATGGAACCTCTAGACCTAGGTTGCTGAGAAATCTCCAAACTGCTCTCCACAGTGGTTTCACCAGTCTGCAATCCCACCAACAGTGCAGTAGAGTCCCTATTTCTCCACAGCCTCGCCAGCATTTGTTATTGGATGATTTCTTGATAGGGGTCAATCTTACTGGGATGAGATAAAATCTCAATGTTGTTTTTATTTGCATTTCTCGAATGACTAAATATGTAGAACATTTTCTCATATATTTATTTGCCATTTGTATTTCTTTATCTGAGAAGTATGTATTCATCTCAGATGCCCATTTCTGGACTGGGTCTTTCAATTTGGACAGGTACATGTTTTTTAATTCTTTGTATGTTCTAGATAGAAGACCTTTGTCTGAGGGACAGCCAGCTAGGATTTTTTCCCAATTTGTGGGTTTTCTTTTTACTTTGCTGGTGATTTCTTTAGATGTGCAAAAACTTTTCAGTAGGATGAGGTCCCAGTTATTGATTCTTTGAATTGTTTCCCTTGCAGTTT